>JAQFZP010000122.1:0-58238 GCA_034695745.1 Geophilus truncorum | reverse complement strand
TGCAAGAGTCCGTGTTTTGGTGAACTAACAATCGGGTATTGTTGAGTTTGTGAGTAATATTATTTTATTGTTCCTGTTTTGCCGAGTTTGCGTGTTTAAATTCATTTTTGAACGCGCATTACGTCTCCGAGATTTCACCGCGTGTATAACAAAGTTACACACGCATCCAGTTGCCGATTGTCGATTGCGGGTGCCAAAACTAAGTTTTCACACTCGCTCTAACGTCAGTGAATTAAACTGTTTGAGTTAAGAGAAGTGTTATTTTCCCGACTATATTAGTACGGAAATACCACTTTTGTGTAGTTACTTCTCTACGAGAAGTTGGCGAGCCGTGGTCCAAGTTAAACTCCAAGGTTAGTGAAGTGTTGCGGAATAAAACTCGTTCTCTAAGAGAGCATATTTCCCAATCCTACCCTTGTCGTACGAAAGTTAGTAAAAGTGTCTTTGACGAGTAGAAAAGCTGTTCTCTAAGAGAGCATATTTTCAAAACCCATCCGATCGTGAACCTACAAATAGATTCACAAGCCTTTTTAGTGTCTGAATTGTTTTAGTGCGTTTTAAAACCGGCGCGCTATTTCATTTCCGTCACAAGAGCTGTGTCAAATAACAAATGAAAGTTGTAATCGATAATTTAATTTATTTTATAATCACTTTTACAATTATAAATGCAACAAAATATACAACCAGAGCTCTATTATTGCATTGTGTTAAGTTTGTTGCCACTAAATAACACAAACTAGTTGTGCTGTATTATATTTTTAAGAATTATGTGTGTATTGTTATCGGTTTCCAGAGTGACATTGATTTCTAAAATTTTATATTCATGCTTTGAAACTTGGAAGACATAAATCAAAATGTTGAACTTAACAGATAAACATTTTGCTGCTTGAAGAGTGCTTAGAACATACACAGTTCTTTGAACTTGCTGCTAAAGGAAGGCAAAACACAGCAAAACTAGCTATGTTTTGTAGGGCCCTTTCAAATTATTGGCCTTTAAAATTAAGTCCTAGAGGCACTGGTTCAGTGAACCTGGTCCTTTGGGGAAAAAGGGATTCGCATGCGCTGCACGTGGGTTGCTTCAAATGCAATTGTTTTTCAAATATGTGAAACATACACTTGTACACATATTTCACTTATGTGTATAACATACACATACAGTACGTAATGTAATTGGTCCAAGTTAAAAACATATTTCTGTAATATTTTGCAATGTATTGCAAAAATAGTAAATTTATAAGTTTACACAAGTACCACCTAACGTTTAAAATGTATGTCATATTTGTGTGGGCATTTCCAATTACTTTTGTTTAATCTGCAGAATTTATTTCTCCAGCTCAACATTATAAATATACAGTATATCACCAGAAGTTTGCAATAATATTAAGAAGAATGAAAGTTATAACACCATTACAATCTCGAGCAGTGAAAAGAGTCATTAACAGTTCTGTTAGAGAAAAATTGAAGCTGATGCAAAATACACCTTCATTTATTACAATGCTGCAAATGTTTGCGACAAAGAAAAAATTAATTTCCATTTTGTTATTCATATTACTTACAATACTTTTTGGCGCATGCGTTTACCAGAGTGTAGATCGCATTATTTATTATTTTGAAGAACCAACTGCGGTCAATGTGTACATTGTTGAAAAATCCCATGTCACGTATCCTAACGTATTTCTAGATTTTATATTCACTGAATGTGATATTAACTATAACAACAAGTTAAAAACGAAACATGATATTAATTTCGAACAATTAAGCTTAGCTGGTTTTCATGAATATAAAAAATGTGTGCGATCTAATGTTTTAGATGACGCTTACTTCGTGATGGTAATAACTTTTTATTAAAAAATACCTAAAAACATATCTAATTTTATTTCTCGCAGGAAAACTCTACTAAAATTTACTTGACAATTAACAATCATGAATCATTTATTCCATCACTAAAAGTTTATGCCGGTAGATAAAATAAATGCAATAATTTAATTAAAATTTTAAAATTGTAATTAATTATATTCAACAGAAGAGTCACTTCCAATAGGAAACCCTAAATGTAAAATGATAATTAAGATGCCGATAAACCGCATGTTTATGGTAAGATCATTTATTAGCACTTCTGAATGATAACTTTATCTATAATTTGAAAGGGAACTATCGACATGGCACCTGAGATATACCATTATGATCGAAACAGTGAAGATTTGATGATTGCGAACACTTGTTACCAAATTATAATCAATTTGCGAAAAGTAATTTAAATTATAGAACTAATCATATTCTAATTGTTTAAAAATTATTGACTGCTTTTTAAAATTATAAAATTAACTAAAAATTAGCAAAAAAGCAACAACAAAAAAAAAGAGAAGACACTGTATTACTATTTGAATAGCTCATATTCATGTATACAGAGTTCATATATTTGCTCATATTTGTTCATATATTTCATGTATTTGCGAGAATATAAGACGAACCTGATTATAAGACACAGTACAGTATATGACAAACAGTATCGCTTAATCCTTCGAATACCACCGATTTAGGACGCTTCGGACCGTGCGTGTATCACTTTCATACAAGCAATAAAGTCATGAGATAGAAGCGTTAAGCTACAGTTAAGCGCGGATCCCAAAAACGGGTCCGCTACCGCCAACACGAAAAAGTGGACAACCTGCTACTGTATGCAGCCGCACATAACCCACCCGCACCGCGAATTCGCAAAAAAATTCAATTCCATTACCGGTACCTTAACCTTTCCTAATATTTCCCACACAGAACTATGTAAACGCTTTCGAGACTTCGAGTTTTACTGTTAACAATTGTTCCAAGTTCAACAACTTCTTTTTTGGAATGCCATAGATGTGTAGCATCGTTTACTGATACCTCGTATTGTGATATAGTCATGGCGATTGGCGAAGAATACTAAAGAGAAGATTGGCGAAGAAGTAAATAGGTTTAAATTTACCCATTACAATAATTGTAATACTATTGCTTACTGTATATGTTACTTAATTTTACGTTTTATTAACGTTATTGCATACCAAATTTATATGCAATAACATCAATAAAACGTTACTTTATTTTTGCGGATTGGCAGTATAACCCGCATAATAAATTTAAAAGCCGCAGCCGCACCGCACCGCAATATGAGTTTAAAAATAGCACCCGCACGGCACCAAATTGCCCCGCGCCGAACTCAAGCGTTTATCGTGGACGTGGGGTGTAGATGTGCGCATTGCAGTGGAGTGTGCTATAAAAAAACCAACAAACACTAGCTAAAAGCCCATATGTAGCACGGGCATTTATTAGTTAAGTCAAGAATTAGATAGATATTAAAAAAATAAGTCGATAATTTTAAAACATAGTGTATTTTGTAAAAAAAATTATTTTTGAATACCGTAATCTTAATTTTATATCTAGTATGAATTTATCAACACAAAACGTAACCCTTGTAGTGATAAGCAGCAAGATTGTATACGTCAATGTGTTTTTAAAAAACTTTTTCCAGATAATAATATCACTTGCAGGTACACCTAACATTAATTTCAAAATATCATTTTTACAATCAATGATAAACTTTCTCTAGGCCCCAATTTTTCGAAACTAGAAATTGGCCTCAATGCACAGATGCCAATCAGTTAAACGAGCAAAATAAAAAACTAAGGACTGTTCTATATGGCTTGGACGTAGTTAAATTTTGCGATTGCAATGATTTATGCAATATAACTCTGACAAAACTTAACGTCGATAAGATAAACTTACTTTACAATGGTTTTGAATTATTTATTCCCGACAAAGACATTGTCAGTATGGAAGAGCATTTCATTTACGACATTATAGCGTTACTGTGCGACATTGGTGGAAATATCGGTCTCTATTTCGGCTTCTCTTGTTTAACCATCATTGAAATAATAGCGTATTATTTTAATCGCTTAACAAAGACGAATATAAAAATTAACAATGCCCTAATCGAGAAAAAAGTGAACGATGAAATTGTGAAAAAACTATCACCAGTGGCAATGCAAAAATCGTGTTCAAAGATCTTAAAATCAAACATCCCAAAAACCATTGCTTATGCATTGTTATTGTTCGTATCATTATGTCAGATTACTAGCAGAATTGTAGTATATTTTAACTGTCCAATCTCAATAAGCGTAAGTTTGATCAAAAAGGATGAAGTTTTATTTCCGACCATAGTAGTGTGTGACGGTATAAATATATTACGAGAGAAAGAGCGAAGAGAACCAGAAAATATTTCTGTGTGGAGTAAATTGAAACTTGTAGATTTACTAGATAAACCATATGAATTTGCAGAAAAACCCCTAGATTTATGGGCAGCTTCAAGCACTTTGGAATATTTTAGGTGGCAATTTAATGAATACAAGGTTTGTAGCAAGGGTGTCCCAAAAGTCCACACACAGTCAAATTTCTCTGATACAGTTTAAACATTTTTTTAAACTTTATTGAATTTCACTTGATTTGTTGAAAACTTGAAAATTACTTGAAAAAATGTAAAATCAAAGTTACTTGAAAAACTATCGATAATTTTTAAATTATCGATACTTTTTGCAGTTTTTCAACAAATCAAGTGAAATTCAATAAAGTTTAAATAATATTTGTTTTTAATTTTACATTTTTCCCAAAAATAAATTATTGAAAATTATCAACTTTCAAGTTAAAATGAATGCCAATATCATTCTCTAATGGTTTTTATCAAGATAGATATTTGGGATGCAAGAGACTTTTGGAACACATTGTATATTGTTTTACTACGTAGTCACTAAATCAACTGTTTTTGCATTTAGAATTACGCTTCACCTCCAATTGACGATGATGAAATGCCGAATTTAACTGACTTATCAACTATATTTGGAATATGTACTGTATTTACAAAAAGTAAAACAGTTTTTACCAATCATAACATATTAGTGGCATTCAATAACTTGGTTTTTGAAGCTTTTGAAAATTTATTTTAATTCACAAATGTAAACAAAACCTATTTTCTAAAATACAAAAACTTCAAAAACCAAAATATTGAATGCCACTATTAAAATTTTACTTTATTTATAATTTTTATCTACAGAGACGAAAAACTATCATCCTGCTAAAAGTAATATAATAGTTGGTTATTTCATCAATCATGGTTTGTGTGATTATCCCAACCTTGATGAATTTTCTAAAGTACATTTGACAAAGCAATTTACATTTGCTGATATAATATGTTAAAAACTTTTTATGCAGCATTTTATTCTTCAAGAAAATACTTTTTTTCACCCAAAACATCTTGTCGTTATTAAAATTTGTCATTCTATTAGAACTGAACTGACGCTCAAAAAGGTAACTATGGTAAATTAAAAAAGAAACAATTATTTAAATAAAATTTTATTTTATTTACATAGTTTATTAGATTAAATATCCCAAGAAGACCATGTACGCATAAAGACGAAGCATCAAAATGTGAAAATGAATGTTACACAAGAAAACTAATGCAAACACCATTTAGCTGCCGGTACAAAATTTTATAAAAATATTTTTTTTAAAATAAAATATTTTTTTTTTCAAAATAGATTACCTTCTATGGAAATGAACAATGCGACTCTTTGCATCACCTCAAAAACAGCAAAACTTACACAACAGCTGTATATTAAAACTTTGCTCAGCACAAATCCACAGATAGATTGCTCTTGTCCTACATATTGTGAAGAAGAAATATTTATTCCTCATTCTGTTTCAATAAACAGTCAAATTTATTTAATTAGGTACGTTTTGCACACTAATATTCAAGAGGTTATTCAAGAAAATAGAATAATGTCATTCGTTGCATTACTGGGTAATATTGGGTCTATTATTGGCATAACGACTGGCCTTGCTATATTTTCTGTGCTGGAGTTTATCACACAATACCAAAAGTAATTATAGATAAAATGTGATACTCATTGCAAACTCAAAGCAAAATTTTATAAAATCTAATTTGTTAGTAAATACTCGGCAATTTAAATAGACCAATATTAAAAACTAAAAAAGTCTCGTTTGCACGTTTCCTAGAGAAAAAAAAACCCAAACTAACAAGTAAGATTCAGAACTCAAATCTGCGTATCTGACTAACTTTGCGTGACATTACATCGATTTTTGCACAACAAAATACGTTTACGCATAGGCATTGCAACAAACCATAATTACACATCTTGCTATTGTAGCTAAGCTTATTTAGCAACAACACATACCGTAATATAGGATAAATAAAGATTGTGATGTAATAGAGACAGAATCTTCAGTTATTTCTAGCAGAAATATCTAATGTTATCTTATTTAATTTAAAAAATAAATTGAAGTTAGAGTCAACAAACACCAATGTACAATCTACTAAACGTCTGTATATTTGCAAGATAAAATTATTTTATCAGATTACCTATATGTTAAATCTGTGTTAATTGCTATCAATTACTCAAACTTAAAATCATGAGTGTTTAGATGTGTTTTTAGTCTGTTTGTCCACACATTTCAAACATTCTTCATTAATATTGTTGAATCACTTATCATTCTCACTTTCTAATTTTTTAAAATTCCAACTCAAGTTTGATTTAAGCTTCTTTTATATAATGTATTAATCCTATTCCTCAAATCGTAACTTAATTTTTCAATTTTTTAATAATCAACAAAACTAACTTCTTTCTGAGTTTCAACAAGTTAAATTTCTATAGAGTATGTCACTGTGTTTTCCGTCATATTTTATAATTATTTTAAAATAAATATTAAAATAAATATTTTGCAATTATAATTCTGTAATTCTGAAATTTTACTTACAGTAAAGATTTTTTTGCACTTTATAAAATTAGCACCGTAATTTTTCAGTATAGATAAAACTGATTATGCAACACGACGTTAGCATGGTTAATTTGCACATTACTAATCCAAACTTCGTACACTTTTGATTAAATATACTGTAAAAACAATTAGAAAAAAAAATGAAAACTTTAAATGTAGGGTACTAACTTAAATCTTTTTAAAGCACGAAATATTTTTTGTATTATATGTACCGGTACACTAAGATTTTTTAGACAACAAGCTTTAGTTACCGGTATTACAAAAAAATCCAATATAGAAAATACTTGAGACTTTCCAGATATGTAACAAATAGGCAATATTCAGTAATAAATTTTGAAGTTATAAATGTAATGCCGGTTGTAGCATTACAGTACATTCAACCTAAAACTAGCCATTATAAAATAATATACAAAATTTTAAAAATGTGAACTTATGTAATAAATATAAATCAATAAATGTATTAATTAATAATGTTAATTTTATATTTCACATATGTTCTAAGTCAACAATATCCAATCAAAAAACTACAAAGTACCGAAGAACACTCATATATTTTCTTTTAGAAAAGTGTCTCTAAAATTGTTTCAATATTATACTGTAACTCACTCACTCACAAATCTATAAAAAAAAATTACATCATCAAATGTAAAATATAATTTAAAAAATGAGAATAAAGTTAAAGTGATACTGTCATGAATTTTTTTTCATTCCATGTTAAAGAGTATGCAAAAAAATAAAATCGACGCAACATAAACAGAACAACATAAACAGAAATAACTGCTGATCCTACTGATGTTTGCATATTCTCAGAAGCACTGGCCAAAACTTCTGCATTCAAACTTTGGCTCAAACATAACAAAGTATGATGCAAACCCCCACATTGCCAACATATCCTCTTGCAATGAGGACAACTCGGCACAAAATGCTTATTACTAAAACAAACAAAACAATGCTTTGCAGCTCGTATTTTTTTCACGACTGGTGTCCTGAGTTCGTAATCGAACAGCTTTAGATAAGATGAGACTCGTCACCCCAAAAATAGCAGACAACTGGAACACCTTTTGATTCTGAAGCAAAGAACCACCAACGACGACACTGACGCCTTGATCTTGTCTTTGTGAACACTGATTGTCCATCACCCATTGAACAACTGGAATTCATAGAGATATGATGTTGCCTTCAATGCACAAACGAAACCCTCTCCTTGACAGCCTTTATCGTCTGCTTCCCAAGTTCACCAACACAACAACTTCTTGTTGTTATCTAGGCATTTCAACAACACATGATACAACAAACTTCCAAGACGTACCGTTATACAAAATATAAAAAAGTAATTTATAAATTGCAAATTAATTTCAAATCATATAGCAGTACTGCATTTGAAATGTATTACATTTTTATGTAAATAAACATTTATGAAAAAAAAATTTCTGCATTCCTATTGGTTAATTTCGTTTCATGGTACAGTGGAACCCGCGAGTAATGTACGGTACTCGCTTGTAGCGTAAATCCTGTTATAACGTAACTTTTATTTTTCATATACAGTCGAGTCCACGAGTAACGACCTCGGTTATAACGACATTCTGCATATAACGACATTTTTATTTTTCCCCGGCCAAAACCCTACTCAAACAATGCTAAAATAATCCGGATGTAACGACATCGGATATAGCGTAAATCCGGTTATAACGACATAAATATTTAGCTCCTGCAAGTGAAGAACCCTGTTATAACGTTAATATATGATTTACTCGTTACTCGCGGACTCGACTGTATTCGGATATAACGTAATATTTTATAGCGGAAACCCCGTATACCGCAACATTTATAATGTCAAAAGTATAAAATTTTCCCTTTTACAGCGGGAATTTTCAAATGATATATAAATTTTTAAACTTTTGATGCTTTTTTTATTACAATTAATTAACAACAGAAAGCATCGAGAATATCAAAAGAATATGTAGCTAATACTGTACGCTATAATTATAACATAATCTGCTTCTAACGTAAAAATTACGTTATAAGCGTGTACTCGGATATAGCGTGAACTCGGTTACAACATCATTCTCGAGCCGATCCCTAGAAAACGAGTTATAAACGGGTTCCGGTGCTTTACCATAATTACCATAAAAATAACAAACAATAAAATTGGCAACCGTAACTAAGAAACTATCAATTCAATTAAATAACTATGGAAACACATTAAACAGTTACCCAATAACAGTAGCAACATTACCACATCACAGTAAGCAGCTCAAGTTGTTTCTCATTAATAAGGTAAGATAATCTAATTTATTACTGTTTTAACATTTAACTTTACTTCTAAATAATGATCAATTTATTTTTAAAATCCTACAATATCTATAATTGCTTTTGTTTTAGCTGCACTGATCACTTCAAATATATTATCGGACAGTATAAATGATGAGTTTGTTTCGTTTATTATTTCCAGTTGTGAAAATCAATTTTAAACTGAATTCAATTAGAAATTTAATCGAAACTGACCCCAAGTAATGACAATAATATTACTTGATATAGTTTTAAAATTATATCTTATCATTTATTACTGTTGAAACCTTCATGTTAAAAATAAGTTTCAGTTTAAATTTTTCATTTTGTTCAAAAAATAACTTTTTCCAAATTTTATTGCAAAAATAATCATCCATTTTCAAAGCAAGAAAGTTGGCAATAACAAACCAGTAATGCTTTAAATCAATATATAATTTAAGATCTGTGTCAAATAACAAATGAAAGTTGTAACCGATAATTTTATTTGTTTTATAATCACTTTTACAATTAAAAATTCAACAAAATATAGAACCAGAGCTCTATTATTGCATTGTGCCACTACTGTAAATAACACAAACTAGTCTTGCTGTATCATATTTTTAAGAATTAACCTAAGTGTGTATTGTTAACGGTTTCCAGAGTGACATTGATTTCTTGAATTTTATATTCATGCTTTGCAACTTGTAAAACATAAATCAAAATGTTGAACGGTACACAGATAAACATTTTGCTGCTTGAAGTGTGTTTATAACATACGGTACACAGTACCTTGAACTTGCTGCTATGATAATAATGAAAAGGCAAAACAAAAGGGGGAGTCAAAAAAGCGCGTAAGGGTGCTAAGGAACGCGTATATACGAGGTCTACTTTCATTTGGCGAGCCCGTTTTGGCGACAAGTCGGTTCGGCGCGTGTTCGTTTGTTTTGGCGATATACCGTTTTGGCGACATATTGTTTTGGCGCCAAATTTATTTTTTGTTTTTTGGGTGTTTTGCAGTGGCGGACTGGCCCACCGGGAAACCGGGAAATTTCCCGGTGGGCCCCCAGAAGGACTCAGGGCCCAAACGCAAAAAAAAAACCAACTAAATAGCATACAGTCAACGCCCTCAAATCCGGACATAGGCGGGAGTCGAAAAAAGTGGCCGGAATTAAGAGCGGCCGAGCTTGAGAGTGACTCTCTCAAATCCGGCCATCCAGTAATTGTCCGGAAATGGACGGTTACGAGAGAGTTTTTATAAAAATATACAGTAGCTATATATCTAGCTTACCTTATCTCACTTGCTTTTATCATGTCTATGAGATAAAAGAAACGTTTTTTGTGTCATTTACGTGCTATTACGACGGGCGCCATTTTCACAATTGCTGATATGATGTCATTCTAGCTTCTCGTTTACTCGTTTATAGATGGCGCAGGTTGCAAAACAAAACATGCGCAGTCTTGTTTTGCAACCTGAGCCATCTATAAACGAGTAAACAAGTAACGAGAAGTACAAGAATAATGCAATAAATTCTCAAAAAATAAATGATAAAAAATTTCCAAAATAATTGCATGGCGTCAAAACGAACGTCGCCAAAACAAAAGACGCCAAACTGACCTGGCGCCAAACTGATATTGTCGCCAAACTGTCGTCGCCAAAACGCATTGCAAGTGATAATTTAATTTATTCAAATTTCTTCATTGAAAAATAAACTAATATTTCCATTACAAAACGTATAAAATCAAAAGTTCAAATTTACCTCACAACTCTGCAGTCACATTTTCTTCTTAAATCGCTAAAAAATGCTCTAAAGTAAAATGTTAAGGTACCGGTACTCCTAATCTAGAATTATTTTTTGGGAAGTATGGATTGCCAAAAAATTCAATATCACTTTTAGTAATTACTGAAATTTGAATCTGGATTTGTTTAGGTTTAATTTACCGTATATGAAAAAAAAATATCTTCTGTAGTCTACGTCACTAGTTCTGTACGTACCGTACCCATTAGATTTGTAGTCTAAATTTTATGAAATGACAGGATTAACATTTGTTTATTGATTAAAATCCAAATATTAAAATATTAATTAAAAACAAAGCTTAGTTACATTACAGTATTGAATCAAATCAATGCAATGATGGTCAATAAAAATTATGAACAAACAAATCAACTTTCATTAATTTCCTAAACATCATCTTCGTATTCTTCATATTCTTCAACATCATCAAAAATATCAGCTTGACTTGGTGAATATACTATAGGTGCCAGCGTAGAAATCAATTTCGATTTCGAATTTTTGGTTGGGTTTTCTTCCATATTGCGATCAAAGCTGGCAGGAACATTTACGCGTTCCACAGCAGGCAACGCTGCTGCTAAAGTTTTTGGATTTTGTTTTTGCATTTGTTTTTCGTCGTCTAAAACCACTGAATCTGGATCCCTACTTCTGCCGGTTGGCGTTTCTTGTGTTGTTTGATTTACTGGTTTTCTAATTACAAAAAATGGACTTTCAATTCCCACTTGCATTGGAGGAGTTAGTGGAACCGGTTTGACTTCTTTAGGAACACTTGGTAAAGTAGTAAATGACGAAACTGCTGACGTTTTGCGAATAGGGGGAAATTCTAATAAATCTAAGTCATCTTCGAGAGGAGAATTAACCCTAGAAGTGATTGGTTCTAAAGTCAACACTCCAACATTCGACCTTCTTGGTATGGCAGGAAGTAGTGGACCATCAAAAGGCGTTGGAAGGGGTTCTCTGCGAGCAGTTGGCACCAATAACTCGTCGTCTTCTGAAGATATTCGGCCAATGTCAGGTGTTGGAACGGAAAACGGGTCTTCGCCTATCGGTGGTGCATCATCGTTGGCAGGAATTTTAGTGAAATTTAAATACCTTGACCTAGGAGGTACCAAAATAGGAAGCTGAAAGTCATCATCGATCAAACCGTCACTCGAGTTATTATACATCATTTTATCATGTATCATCATTTCTTTATCAATCATTTTTTCGTTTATCGTTTTTCTATCCATCAATTTTTCATCTTTCATCATCTTTTCATCTTTCATCATCTTTTCATCTTTCGTCATCTTTTCATCTTTCATCATTTTTTTGTCTTTAACAATTTCTTCTTCTTCCATTATTTCTTCGTCTTTCATAGGTTTAAAATTTTTAGTCATCTTATCATCTTTGCGTGGAGTTTCTTTAATCATAACATCTTCATCAATAGCTTTAACTTTAGGTTGTACTTTTGGAATTTGTCTAGCCTGATTGACAGGTGGCTTTGTGGGAGCTGGAACTAAAGGCTCGAAACGTTTTGGAGGTCTAAAAGTCGATGGAACAACTTTAGGACGAGTGGTCTGCTTAAATTTAACTGTTGTCTGTTCAGTTTTTGGTCTGCGAGTTGCTTTTGTTGTTGTGGTTCTTCGATCAAATTGATTATCCTCTTCTTTCGGTTTACCTCTAAACGGTCTTCTATCGTCTCTCAGTTTGAATACGGAACCAGTTGTCTTAGTAGGTCCATCGTCCTCCAAGTCGTCTTCTTCAAATGGCGAAAATATGGAGGATTTGGGTCGCGAATTTAAATTTGGTGTCCCCAAATAAGTTCCGTCGTCCAAACGTAAAGGATATGGCGTTCTTGCGTGAGCTTTAGTAATAATGTCGTCGTCTTCGTTTAAATTTTGACTCTTTTCGTTAGGACCGTCGCTTATCTTGTCGTTAATTTTGATCGCTTTAGGTGTTCTAGAAGAGGACGGCACAAATGGCTCTTTAGTCGGCTGTCTCAATCGACTGGGTCTTTGACTTGTTGATTTAGAAAGTTTAAATCCATCATCAACCCCCTTTTCCTTCTCTGGTAATTTTTTAGGACGTGGACGAAAAGAAACAGGACCGATGGGTTTTGGGGGAACTCCAATGGGACCGGACTGCAATAGCTTTTCGTCGGACTTGGAAAATGAATTCAGCTCCTCCTCGTCTTCGTTATCGGACAATTTTGTAACTCTCGGCAGAGATGGTGGAAGACTAGTTCTTGAAAGCAAAGGTCGATAAAGTTTCGGTTTAATTGTTGGAACAGGTGAAACAACTTTAACATCTTTAACATCTTCGTCTTCCATAATTTCTTTTTGCATTTCTTTCGGTTTCTCCAAAGGCCCGTCTAATTTCGCTTCAACCGGCTCCCATTTGAATCGATCGCTGGGAATCGGATGTTTTCCGGAAATGGGTTTTACAGGTTCTTCAATAATTTCTCCTTCGATGGGTAATGGAAGAACAGGTCGTTTTAGAGGCACTTCTTCAAACGGTCGTTCATCTGCTGCCCCTGCACGTAATGGTTTTATCTCACCTTGAGGCAATGTCGCTCGTGCGGAAGGAGGAGTCGCTTCGACATCATTTGTCGGAATCGATGATGAAGTCTTAATGATGGGTAATGGACGAGGTTGAAAACGTTGACTTTTCACAGCCGGCTTTCTAGTTTTCGCTTCAACAATTTCTTCAGTCACACTTTTAGTTGCCGGTTTTGGCGTTGTTGTTCGCTTCCTGTTACTTCCTCCCCTAGATTTAGTTCCTCTAGATTTGGTCATCTCCTCTGTAACCGTCTTCGGTGTTGTTGTCCTTCTGTTGGTGTTTCCTCGACGCCTGCTGTTCTTAGTCGTACCACTCGTGCTCGACATTCCTTCCTCATCTGGTAATTGCGTAGTCGTCCGAGACCTACTTCTGCTCCTATTTCTACTTCTATTTTTATTGCGGCTGTTACGACTTTTCGGTTTAGCAGGTCGATTAGTAGTGGCTCCATCTTCGTCCGACACAATGGTCACTTTAGCGGTCGTCGTCTTGCTTCGCGATCTTGTTGGTCTTTTGGTTGTCGGTTTTGCTGTAGTGGTTGCAACTGAAGTCTGATTTTTGCTGCCATCTGAATCTTCAATACCTGACGGTTTGGGAGTTGGGCGACTTAGTTTCAGTGGCCTTCGTGGCCTAACCAGAGAACGAGGGGGTTCAGTTATTACTTCTAATTCATCTTCTTCTAAAACCTCCTCTTCTTGCGCTTGCACCCAGCAAAGACAGAAAATCGCCAAGAAGGCGACTAACAGATGAATCAACCGCATGAGTCACCTGAAAAGAAAAATTTTAAAAATATTGAGTGAGAAAAGTGAAATTTTGAAAGAAAAGATAATAATCGCATATGTTTTAATAAAAATAAAAAAAGAACATAATAAAGAAATTTCTCTGCGACCTACATTCCAAAGAAACTTGTTGTCATCTAAAAAAAAAAGAAACAAAAAAAAAACCGGTTTTTCATCGGAACAGGGCAATCGAACAGGGGCAAAAGACAGGTTTACCCACTCGCCCAAATTTCTCTGTTCACGAACAGTGTAATGTAGTTGAAGGACAACAGCACTGATAACGAGGAAATATTATAATAGAATTCATAGAAATATTTTTAGGTAAAAAAAAATGAATTTCTATATGGACATATATTATTTGTCGACAACAGTTCATTAACCTATTTTACAAATTGCCCGCCTGCAGTGAAGCTTTTCTGCAATGCAATGATGCGCATCTTTTGAAATAATTTTGAAATTGGGAAAAAAATTAGTTCCTGTTTAATTTTTTTCCCAATTTCAAAATTATTTCAAAATTTTTGCATTGCACAGATCAATAATTACTTTCGTTTATAATAGGGATGCAAACGGGACTGATTTGAAATCCCGACCCATCCCGTTTCCCGAATTTAAAAAAAATTTAAATCCCGATCCCGTTCCGATCCCGAATGCTCCAATCTCTAATCCCGATATTTTTTATACCGATACCCGGAAATTTTTTGAATCTCAGTTTCAAATTGAGATTCAAATTAAATACGTTTTGGTTACACTAAAAATATCACTAATAATGATATTTTTAGCACTCCCAAAACGTTTTAAGGATGTTTGCATTGCTTTTTTTTTGTTATTGGATAGTGATTACTATCCAATTAAATGTAAACAATGCAAACATTTATTCCATTCCCTTTTTCGTTTAATCCCAATCCCGAATGCTTCAATCCCGTCCAATCCCTAATCCCGCGTCGGGATCGGGATCGGGATCGGGATCGGGTTTTTCCCAATCCCGTTTGCATCACTAGTTTATAACTAAATAAATGTTTGTTTGAACTAAATAAACAAATTTCAACGAGCCATCAGATTAAAATAAATTTTGCATTTGATATCAAAGCATTAATTGCAGTTAAAAAAACAATTTAAAAACGACTTACCTCTGTGTGAGCTTAAACCTTTTACTTCTTCGATGTAAACAGTCTAAGTAGTCCTCATGTAACCATGTCCCAGCGAAAGTCGGGCAATAGTTTTATAGCGCAACTGACGTAAAATCTACTGTTGAGCCAATCACAGTTGCGCGTTTGTAATGACCTTCCACCTACCATTTCCTCCCTGACCCCAAGACTGCGTTTGGCTCGTGCATCATTCCAGTTTCTCCATGTTTTTAACCACCCACGTAATGAGGAATTTTTCTTAAAACTATTTACTGCCCTCCTTGACCCTAATCATCAATTGTAATGAAATAGTGATATATAGTACCTAAAATATTTGAGCAAATATTTCAGAAGGTACTGCCAATATCTGGGATAATTGAACTTCTTTGTGTCACTGATTTTGAATATTAACCTCGCTCTACATGTTTCAACACAAAAATAAATCCTTCACATAGTTTTTCAATCAAAGATGCCAAATTTGTAATAATTATTTTTTTTCATTGGTTATTAAATATTGGCTTTACATGTAAAATGTAATTAGGATAAAAAGACGAGTTAATATATTAATTATTCTTATCTGTTGAAGGTAAAGAGATTCGAAAGTAGGTAAGCTATCCTTATAAATGAAAGGTAGGAAAGAAAAAACTTGTTGGACCAGATCGAGTTTCAAAGATAATGGAGAATTTTTCCCTTTTTTAAAAATAAGGTCGATAAAACCAATAATGTTCGATTGAATATATACATAATAACTGTAACTTTATGTTACGTTACAAGTTGAAAAATAACTTGCAACATACAATACTTATGGTACGGTACTTAATTTTGTACATCAGATTTGATTTTTGTAATTAAATCACACATCGATTGCACATGACATTTAAAATTTACGAAAATTGTCAAATGTGGTGTAACTTTGAGGCTTTTAATATATTCTAAATACATGCAAGGTTGTCCTGAATAAATAACCTTAAAAAACTAGATTTTTAAAAGGTGTAATTTTTTTAAATTTCAATTGCAATACCTACATAATAAAATGTTAACTCAGCAGCAATGCAAAAATAAAAGTTAAGTTAAATTTGAATGCACGAATGCACTTGTCATTTTTAATAATTTTTTTTATATTTCAGTTTGTATTTTAATTCAGGTAAACTTGGATAGAAAAAAAAATACCGCGTGATATACATATAAATTTGACAATGAAACCTTTTCAGTTTTAATTGTTCTAGTTAACCCTAAAAAAAAGTCAATGACCACATAGGTTCACTGCGATCTGTTCACGTGCACGAAAACATTAATTAATCGACCTCGCTAACTTCACACGAAAATGAGGGTCAATGAGAGTTCTTTGAAATTGTAATAGACCTAACCTTTAAAAAAGATAAAAAGAATAAATGTTCTTTCTTTATTTTAACATTAACCTTTTCTTGTCACTTTCATTTTTTTACCAACTGATTTATTAACAACTGTAATCAGTTCCAGGTAGTTCAACTTTAACCTAAAAAAGAAGTGACATTTAAATATTTTATATAAAAGAAAAAACAACTTTCACACTTATCACATTAATTTTTTCCTTTGTGAGTGATGTCACCTGTTGGTAACTTGAAAAAACTCGAGTCGAATTTCTTATTACGTGTTTTTACAACATTTGTTTAATTTATTACAACAAAATTGAACTAAATCAGGCTCTTCTTTACAGTTATCAACGGGACAAAAATGAATCAAATCTTTACAACAAATATTGTGTTTTTTGCAACAAGGAAGCAAAGCATCGGCTGGTCCCGAACATCTGTAACACGTCACAGGAATGTCGGATAAAATCTGGATTAAGTTGGAAGTCGAGGTTTCAGTTTTGATGCTATCCGCACAGCAGATCCACGTACATAATTGGAAATACAATATTGAAAGAATCAATCTAGCCATTACGTCAAAGTTTGGTTTAAAAATCAAAACCAGAGTCCTGTTAAGAAAAAGTTCAGTAAGAAGAAGGTCCAAATGTAAATGATAAAGGAAATGGCCTTAAAATTCATTCAAGCATTGACCTACTTAACGAAAAACTTCAAACCTAAAGACAGACATTTTCCGAAATAAACTTACCTTTAAAATAATTCGTAAAACATGAATATCCTACATCCAAATTGAGTGATGCACACTAAAAATGAGGGGAAATCCACTTCATTCCAATTAACTTAAGACTAAATCACGTGATTTAGCCACAAGGCATACTGAAGAGGAAATAAAGAGAGTGACGACCCAAATCTGACCAAAATTTAAAATAATTGCAACTTTTTTTTAACCTAATATTTACAAGCAAGTCCAAACATTTAGATTTTAAAGCCGACTTATTTTATTTCTCGAGTTCATGGACAACACAACTTTTTCTTTGAACAACAGAAATCGATCAATTTTTTATCTTTGTTACATGGGTCACAAAATACAAATGCTTCCTTGCAACAGCTAGTATATCCGTCGGTACAACAAGTAGCCAAAACATCAGGAGAACCGTAGCACGAGTCGCAAAATGGGTTGGGAGCCTTAGTTGATGCTGTACTTATCACTGGTATCAGCAAAGTAATCAACAATAATCCACTCACAAATTTTATACCTAAAATTTAAATAATGTAACTTAATTAATATTAAACGGAATAATTTAAATACAGACCTTCCATAATTTATAGGCAGTTGCAGGCGGTGCAATATCAATTGAAATGGCGCAGAATAAATTGTGAATGTAAATAAAACCAGGAAATAAAGTTGTGTACAAGGTGTCTGTCATTAGAGGTATATATGTACACCTGTTAATGCACGTCATTTGATGTGAAGCAAGAAAGCACACAGATGGCTAAAGAGAGACACCACTCAATTTCACTTAATTGATTGAATCATTTTCAGTTGAATTTACCGACAAACATTTTTCCTCTGGAAAAAAACTTGTAATTAATTCTTGAGTTTCGTAAAACTTGTTTCAAAATATTAAGGAAAATTATTTGATGAACTAGAAAACCATATGTTATTCTGTATTGCTATACAATGCATTGGTACCGTATTCAATTAACCATACTGATATTTTATTACTTTGGTAAATGTACACTATTACGCAACAAGTACCGTATGGCGTTCATCTTTTACATGTTATTAATCGAACAGCACTTTTGATGTCGTGAACAGCAAAAGTTAATCGTTGAGTTATTAATAAATTCACAGTCAGTGTCACAAATGTCCTTCGCTTGAGGACAGCAGGCGAGATGAGCAGTGCAGCAGTTAGCAACCAGATCAGGAGAGCCGTCGCACAAGAAACAGCTGAGAGGAACTCTTAAAGGCACTGGTGAAGGCCCTGTAACGTTAACTGACGACACAATAGTAACAAGTAAAACCACTGGAAACACAACATGCAACATCTTCTATTGAGAAAAGTTAAAATGAGAAAGGAAATAAAAAAAAAAGTAAATATAAACCTAACCTCAATTTGAGTGGGAGATACGATAGTGATGGTATCAAAGGAGAACTGAACGACATGTATATAAGCAACCTGTGCCCTAAATTTACTGAATGGTCAAAGCACTGCAGGCTATTGGCAGTGTTATTTAATCATTAAGACAAAGCGAGGTTAAATTGTTTATAACTTTACAGATTCAATAACTGTCAAAGAGATTCTTTCAGATAAATTATTGGTGATATTTTATATCAGTGAAGAATAAATGAGCAAAAGTACAGGTTTAGCAATAATTTAATTGTACCGGTAATCAATTTAAAAATTTAAAAACAGTTGAAAAAAGATAAATTACAAATGTATAAAAATTTTAAATTTTAGTAGAACAGCACTTCTGGTGCCGGGAGCAGCAAAAACCAGACGTCAAATTGTTAATAAACTGACAATCAGTCTCACAAATGCTCTTTGCTTGACGACAGCATGCAAGATGATCAGTGCAGCATTCGGCCACCAAATCTGGCGATCCATCGCATAATGAACAACTTAGAGGAACAATAGGTCCAGTGGATCGTCCAAACGCTTGATTGGTACATTGGAGACTCACGATCAGCATCAATGGATAAATGACAAACAACATCTAAAAACCATAACAAATAGAGAAAAAAATTCTCATTGGTATTATGTAAAAAAGAGATGGTGAAAAACAAATCCAAACCTTCAATTTTGAGAGGTACGGTAGTGTGAAGAGTAAGAAGCAGCTACGAGTACGTGACTACATAGTCACAACCCGCGCCCTATATATGAGTGAAAAACTGGCCCAAAGTAGTAAAAGTGGTAAAAACCCAAACAAGGCGGAACAATTTTCCCCAGTCGGTAAAAACCAGACATTTTGACCTAATAGGTCTGAACAGTGCAATAACCCAGGGTTTACTTTCACAAAAATTACGTCATTTTGACGTAAATGTGGGAGAGGTGCGTAATTTGAATGTATGTCACATACACTAAATCGAGGGCAAGGATAAATTTATTGCTGCTCTTAAACAACTTACTAAAGTGATGAGGTTTTCATGGCGGGGGATCTGGTTAATGCACTGTCCGATTGTACTCGTAGTTTCGGATTCTATTAAATCAACATCAGCAATATTACGATATGCACTTCATTTCCATCACTAAAACTTACTACGAACGGAGAAAGGGGTGGTGTTGCCATTTCATTTTTCTGAGCTTTCACAGGCGAAACTTGGCGGCTTATTGATTCGCTTCCCCTCCCTAATGACGGGGGTCGACCAATTCCTACGAGGCAGCTGTCCACTTCAACGCCAAAAATCTGAGTTGCATTTTGAGTCATAAACATAACGGCTATGACTACAGTGTCAAGTTCCTGGAAATAATTGAAACTAAATAAAAATTAAAATAAATAGTTATAATATATTCGACTTACTAGTAAATATTCATTTTTAGGAACCACTAGAAATGTGTGCCTCAAATCATCGATGACCGCCGCTAGTATTTCCGTATTAAATCGCCGAAATTTCTCTCTCCATGAAATAGCTCGCAACATACTTATCATGCACATGACTAATATAAATTTGCTAGTTGGAAGCGTTTTAAGTTTTCTGAAAATATTGATTCACAAAATGATTTATTTTTCCTATTCTAGAAGTAACTGATATTTACTGTACCTTTTAATTTTGTCAGCGTAAATGGGTTTCATGACTGACGGAGTATGAGCAGAACGGAAAACAAATGTTAGAATGAGATCGTCAGCAAGACAGATCCACCAAGACTGTTCAGTTAACCTATTGACCAACATTGGAGTTGGTAGTTCCTCCAAGTAATTCTACATTGCAATTTACTAATTCGTGATTTAACATTTAAGGCAAATGGCAGATGTAATACCTTGAGCGCAACGTACACTACCCTAACGCTAAGACTGCGCGTGAAATATGATGGATCTTCTCTCTTTAATGCTTTTCTCAGTAACCAATACTCCTTTTCATGTTTGCGATCAAGAACAATGGGAACTTGAACATCATATTGTCGACCGAAATCAGCGACCTGTAGAAACATCATCTATAATATCAATAACAAAAAATTCAATGAAATTGTAAAATTTCTCGTCTACTTAGCTATGTTACATATAGCAAACGGTTCATAAATATCGACGATTTTCTTCGCCTTGAAAATTAAATCAGTATTAAAATTTTATTTGAAAATTACGATACCGGTATAATATTTCTAACCGACTTTGGTGATTATTAAAACAGCACCATTTCCCCATCCATTTGATCTAAAATTTTGTTTAATTAAGACAGATAAAAACAGCAATATCAGGGAGTCATGTAACATTTGAGAACACAACTCCCTGTTACTTAACACTAACTTGTATAAGAATGTATTCTTAACCGCAATGCATCATTCAACAATGAAAAAGGATAAATCTTTTTGGTTTCAAACCTATACTTTATTCACAAATAATGTAATTTTTCATATAATCAGACACAAAATTTCGTTATTTTCATGTGGATTATTGTTTACCAGTACTCAACTTTTATAGAAAACTCCCTATATACAAATACAGAATCCTAAAGATAAAAGTGGAACCAAATCAAGACTTAAAAAAATAAAAAAGAAAAAAAGAAAACCTTAAGGCAACTACTTAAGAACACTCATTTTTTTTCTAAAGGGACACTTTCTTATGCAATCCATGCCGTAACTGAAAAAATATGTCATTTTTTAATGTAAATCTTAAATAAATTTTAAAAATGTACACCATTTTTTTTTCATACGGTAATTTTTTTTTTTTTTTTTTGGTTGTTTTTTTTTTTTTTTTAGGTATATGTTTTTTAGCATGGATAAAAACACTAAAAAGCAGAGACATACATTTAGATAAATTGTTTTTGCTTTAAAACTTTCTTGAATTTTCTTTCCGCATGACAAATGTCTTAAAAGAATTTTTAGCTTCTATTTTGTCGTCTTAATAAGGCAGTTGTTTAAATTTGAAATTTTGTACATTGTGGAAAATTTTTTTTTGTCATTTGTACACACACACACATTTGAAAAAGTTCCATGAAAATTTAGTCTTGGTCTTTCACTTTTTTTCTTCGTTTAAATTAAAAATTTTAATCTAGAGTTTTAAAATTGAAGGTAAAACACACAGTAGCTAGGAACTTGTTAACTATTTTTTTTTTTTTTTTAATTTTTTACGTCTGTTTGAAATAGAACCCGCTTTTGATACCGTAACCCCCCACGATAGAATACACTATATACAGCATCAATGTATGCGTGTCAACGAAACGTGTAGAAATAAAAATACATAATTAAAAATTTGATGGCAGTGGTTAAAAAAAATAGTGATATGCTTCGAAGCTCAAAATATTTTATCCTTAAATATTAAAAGCGGGGACTTTTAATAGAAAATGCTTAAATAACCCGTTGTTTATTTTGCAAGTACTTGCAAAATACTTGACAAAAATTTCCATTTTTACACTTCAAAAAATCATGTCGATTTCATTAAATTATTAAATTAGTAATGAAAAAAATATAACTGTCATTTAAATTAGAATTCTACAACAAAAATAAAAAAGGTGCAAACAGTAACTTGAATATTTAAAAAAAAAAAGTCACTTTCGTTAAAAAATAAAAATCACCTGAAGAAAATAAACCACCTATAATAAAAATTGTGAATAAAATTTCTTGATTACAAATATCAATGCAGGGATTTCGCCAAAACCCCTCGACTTTCAGATTCTCGCACAAGTTCATCTTGAGATCCATTTACTGTCCTGGCTCAAGAACAAATCCTTTTGTTTCAGGATCCTAAATTTCATCAGCAGTGTTAACCGATATAATTCATTAACTAAACACTGGATTCACATCCTTTGACAAAGTAACGCCGTTTGCAAAATGCCAAGTCCATCAGCGTTTATCCATGGATGCGAGATGGTCATAAGATCGACCGCCTCGTGCCGCTTCTTCCAACGTCCGTATTTTCATTTCCCTCTCCCTCTGTTGTTGTTGTCTAGGAAAAAATAAGTAATGAGACGAAATCAAAGAAATTCCAATCATACTCACAAGTACCTAAGATATTCTTCGTGTTGTGCCATTAAAGTAGGATGTAATTGCGCACCTGGATGAGGAAACCGCTCTCTTTCCATTAATAACTGCCGCTGTAACTGTTCATGAGCAGCAAGCTGATCAAACATAAAAATAGAAAACTAATGTCATATGTTGTTAAAATAAGAAAAAAATTTAAATCCACATGTTATGACGGCGTTTATCTGTAGATTAAAATAAAACTCATCATTTCAGAATGTTTTGCAGATGTAATGGATTTCGAGATCTTTGAAGTCGAAAAATAATTGTACACTAGAAAGAACTCGACATCCAATCATCCTAAAATAATTTCGTTTCACAAATTTTCCCCAGTTTGTACACTCGATCAGAAACACAGTAGTGTCAACACGCACACAGCAAGCACACGTTGAAGTTGGGCGGTGCAAAACACGTTGGACTTACCTGATGAGCAAGAGGCTCATCATAAGGGCGACCGAGTAAGGCCGGATGTATGAGACCAGCATCTCTTGGCAACATTCCCGGCCTGGGAAAAGCCCCTGGCGGGAGTAGGTGAGGCCCGGCAGCAGCAGCAGCGGCGGCGGCGGCAGCTGCCTGATGTGCCGCCGACGAATGCGAGGCATCGCCGGACGCCAGGTGGGCTGGGTGAGGGGCCAGGCCGGGAGCGTACTCGTGGCCACCGGGGTGCAGATGTAAGTGGGTGTGGGCGTGGGCATGTGTATGCGCGTGGGTGTGCGTATGCAGCTCGGGTGTGATGCCGGCCATCTGCAAGCGCAGCATCGGATCCGTAGCGAGCGCCATACGCTCAGCATGCAGCCTCTCCGCCGACAGCCTCTCCACTGATGAAGAGTAGGGGCTGTCGGCGGCGTGGGGCGCCAAGCCCAGCCGCTCCCGCTCCAGCAGCCCGCCCCCGGCTGGCCCCGTGTACAGAAAAGGCAGCCCAGCAGCCGCCGGACCCAGCCCGTAGCGACGCGGTAAGTCGAGCCAGCTAGCCGCCTCCAGGCCGCGCCCCTTCATCTCCATCTCTTTCAGTTTATCGTGCAGTGCGCGCTCCCGGAGTTCGCGTTCTCGCATTTCCTGTTCGCGTTTTTCTCGTTCCAATTCCATTTCGAGCCTGTACAAAAATAAGTTAAAGTAGTAAAAGTTGAAATTAAAAATATTAAAAAAAAATCTTGCAATCAGTGTTCACCTCTCTCTATTGTACAATCCTGACGTAAGCTGATAATGTAGCATCGGGTCGAGTCCATGTGGAGGAATAGATAGACCCCCAGGTGCAGACCGGGGCACGTTTGGCGAGAAGGCAGTGTGCGGTCTCGCGTACTCGCTTAACTGACGCAACGCTGGCGTGTCGGGGTAGCCGCGAGGTGTGTACCGATCATAGGTGGAGCCTGGATGTTGGTTCGAATCCAGGTTCTTTTCCCCTGACGGATGTTTCATCTCACTGGACGCGTTTTTCTGAACATAAATAACACAAATGCATTACAAAATGCACCAATTCTTTTTTCAAATCCACTAATTACCGCTGCGGCAGCGGCAGCAGCTGCTGCTGCCGCCTTTTCCCGGTCCTCGCGTTCCTTTTCGGCCTGTTTGCGCATTCGCTCTTCTCTCCTGCGCGCCAGCTTGGAGTCAGGAACGGGTTTAAAGGTCAAATCAGTTCGACAACAAGAGTTGAACTCGCCCCGGTTCCAATGACGTAAAAATCTAAAATCAAAATTCCATCAACTCACAACAATTCAACACCAAAAAAAAAATAAATAAAAAAAAAAAATAAAATAAAATAAAATAAACCCGTACATGGCCGACTGACTCCGATGGCACTCTGCATCATCGACCTTTGCCTCAGGACTGGGTCCTCTACTCTGCAACGTCACATCTTCTTCCTCTTCTTCCGGCTCGAGCTCCACCGGTTCGGGCCGGGCGCTCGTCTCCGCTGGCGGTGTGATGAGTGGTGGAGGCGGTCCAATGGCCGTCGGCGGCACCATCTGCTGTGCCGGCGGCGGTATCGGCATCGAGTGGAGACTCATAGGTGGAGGAGGCTGATTCTGCTGACTCGCCATCGCCGACTGCTGAACCTGATGCTGAGATGGTTGTGAGTGCTGATACCCGGTTGAGTGTGCTGCCGGCGGCGGCTGCGACGGCGGCCGCTGGCTGCTCGACTGATGGGCATGCGGAGGTGCCGCATTGCCCCCGTGATGGTGGTGAGGCGAAGTCATATGATGCGGCATCATGAAACCAGGAATTCCTGAGTGCGGGTGATGATGGCCTGGTGCGGCCAGTAATGGGTATGAAGGATACGGCGACATCAAGAGCGACGCGTTTCCGTGAGGAGAGGCGTGTGGATGACCCAGGCCTAGCGGGTGAGAAGCGTTAGGCACTGGCGGGTACATGAGTCCCGGCACGTGTGCTGGGGGCAACGGCGTCGAGTATGGATGAGGAGGGTGAGAAGGATGAGGAGGATGAGAAGGATGAGGAAGCGATTGTTGTGATGGTGTGCTTGGTTTTGATGAATGACCCGATGACGATGTTGAGGAAGATGATGACGACGAAGACGACAGTGACGTTGTCGTCGGGGTTTGCGTTTGAGACACCAATTTGGGCGAACTGCCGGCAGGTGACGATGTAGGCACGTGTAAAAAGTTGGGCCGAGGCGACTTAGCCGGTGGCTGAATGACGGTCGACGCGAACTCATCGGCAGCCACGTGCGACGGGCTAACCAAAGCCAGCGGAGCCGACTGCTGCTGCATCAGACTCGACGCAAGCGGCACCTCGGCCGCGGGCTGCGGCGACGCCGCTCTCGCGCCTTCGACCGCGACCGCTATCGGCGGAATGCTGGTCGGAGGCGTCGGAAGTCCGTGGCTCGGCGGCCGGGGCGAGAAGTTGAGTGGCGCCGCCACTCCGCTCGTCCTGTCGATAAACGACGTGATTTCGGCGGTCGGCGAGGAGTCCGTGGGCGATGGAAGCTCCTCTTTGATCGGGTACTGCGGGGGTGGAAGAATCATCGTTTGCTCCGTCACGTCCTCCGGTTCCTGCTTGATCTCTACTTTGATCTCACTCACTTTCCGAATGTTTTTCGGAGGGCTAGGTGCCATGTACATAACCTGCGCCAGAGGCTCCACTCGTACCGTTAGAGGTTTCATCTCCGGCTTCTGGGGACTCGCTACTTCCATGATTTTCGGAGGCAACACTTCTACCGCTTTTGCTTTGGCAGTCACTTTGTTAGTGTCAATGTTGTTGTTGTTGTTATTATTGTTTGCATTCACAACGAGTTCCGTTTTCTCTGTCACTTCGGCATTTTCTATAGGCGTCGGGCTCGATATGCTAGGCGACGATGGAGCACTGTGAGCACTGGCGGGTGACGAAGGCGCACTGTTCACGCTCGTAGGTGACGAGGGTGCACTATTCACGCTGGGCGAACGACCGTCGTGTTCATTGTCACCGTCGTTTCCGTTCTCTTCGTTGCTTACACTACCACTTTCCGTCGTCGTCAGTTCCGCTGGACTATCCGGATGATCCTTTAAAAAATAATAAAAAATAATATTAATTAAAACGGATTTCACTTTGTATTTAATCTCGAGCTAACCAGGACTTTACTCCTCTTCTTCGGCGTCTTTTCATCTTCAAGTTCGGGCTCCGAGTTCCTTTGCTCTTCTTTGATCCGTTTAACCCCTTTGGTAGTGATTTCGGCTTTGGGCTGCAAAAATAACAAATCATTATTTATATAAATCTCAAACCTTAATATTTTTGTACTCTTACCTTCTTTTTACTTCTTTCCGTCTTGTCTGCACTACTTGTGCTGCAAGTACTCCCAGTACTCGGCGACTTACGGCCTTTGGCGTGACTAAGAGAATGGTCTGTGGTGTCAACTATGTTTATGCGAGACTTGGAGCGGCCACGATGATTCTGATTCTAAAAGAAGGGGGGAAAAAACACATAATTAAAAATTATAAGCCTCGAAATAATTAATTTATACACTTTCTTACAGTCTCTTTGCTCCTTCGTGTCCTCATACTGTGCTTCCCGTTGACGGCGTTTCCGTCTTCGTCTTGCACGGGCTTGAACATGAAGGCAGGTGGCTCACGTGGTTCTGTCAGTGGCCGAGGCTCACCGTACTTCTTGAAAAACAGTCGGCACTCAGTGCAGAGCAAAACCCTGTCTTTACCTGCATGGTGCCAATCTTTGGAAGCTGGAAAAGTCCAAACAAAACCGCGGATCAATGTTTGCAAGCTATGAATTATTAAAACCGAATCTTACTTGTAGTATAACAATGGCGGCATGCGTAACCACTCAGACCACGAGAATCGGAATCATCAGAGTCGTTATCTTCTTCACTGGCAGAACTTAAGTCCACTGCAAAGATAAGTCAACGACGAACGATTTGAATATGACTCATTGCATTCTTTTGACAAAAACCAACGAATCAATCCACTAGTTTTTTTAAAAGACCTCAAACAAAATTTTTCCCCTTACCGACCGAATTGATTTTCAAACCCAACCTTTTCCTTTCTTCCCAACTACCATTTTATTTTTTTTATCGGGCTTATTTATATTCCTCGAGTCTTAAAATAAAAATGAATCCATTTTATTTATTCCGACTCACGTGCACACGACAGAGTCTCTTGCACCAATGACACCGACCTCCCCCTATCTCATATCAACCAAGATCCTATTGAATAATCCATAGCGAAATTAATGAAAAGAATCGAAAAATTCTTTTTTTTCCTTCTCCACAACCATCATAAATCATGTAAACGGAAAAATTCAATAACAGAAAAACAGCAGAGAAAAATTTGAATTTTTGATTGGCAACGACGTCCAAGAAGCGAAGAGAAGGAAAAGGGGAAGGAGAGAAATTAAAAATGAATTATCTAATGGTTCGTAAGGAGCTTCTTGATGTAGCATAAAATATTTAGTAAGAAACATTTCACTAAGAGCTTTTAGGCAGACCACTCTGTCAAGCTTATCTATCTAAGACACTGGGTCTGGCTCGGTGAAGGCTACAGCAACTCGGCTTAATCTAGCTTTATAAAAATTGTAATAGGCTATATACTGTACATCACCACTTGTAACGATCGTTGTGCGGCCTCGAAGACGTTTATTAAGTTAATATTTTATCTCCAGTAATTCCTATTAGTCGTTTTTTTTTTATATATTCATTTTCGGTGCCAGCATTTCACCCGAAATTCACACATCGAACGACTTTCCCTCATTTTCGGTTTTGCCAAAAGAATGATTGACGTGTAAAAGAATTTTTTGACTTGAAAAGCCATCCAGTAGCTGGTAGTGAGGCAACTAATTCAATGACAGTCTCTTTCAATGTGCATCTCCCTCATGATTAAATTTGACTTGTAAAGTCAGACAAGAGAAAGCTGCTTACATGTAAATGGCTGCTTTTACCAGGCAACTCTACAAATGTATAGTAGACGTTTGTTGCTCCAACAAAAGCTAGGCACAAGTACTGAGACAAAAAAATATATAAATTCAAACTCGAGTAATTCATGTGCTTTGAACTCAAGTTGATGTTTCTAAAAACCCTCTATTTATGCTCTTTTCATTTCAGTTTCTAATGTCGCTTTCAGTTAAAATAAAAAAGATTTTTAAATATCAAATTCACCATCAGAGGGCAGAACAAAGTATGTCAACATTTTATTCAGTATAAAATGTAAGGAAAATAAAATGTAATATCAAAAAGCAGTTGTTTTTGTAGGGTTATCAGTTAACCCTGGACAGAGAAGATATCAATGATGAACAAGCAGATACACCAGTCAAAGGAACTAAGGTCAAGAAGCAAGCTTGAGACCAAGATAACCTCCGAGACCCTATCTTCATCATTGTCACCTGGTGGCACTTACCTCGTGATTCTCACCACATGCAATGAATATAAT
Organism: Geophilus truncorum; assembly: GCA_034695745.1. Classification (NCBI taxonomy): domain Eukaryota; kingdom Metazoa; phylum Arthropoda; class Chilopoda; order Geophilomorpha; family Geophilidae; genus Geophilus; species Geophilus truncorum. The sequence continues at coordinate 29,537 of JAQFZP010000122.1, read as the reverse complement.
TAAAATCCCCACTTTCTAATTACCTTTCAATCCCCTGCACGAACCCGCTCATTACTCATTCCTCAACTTCGGACTTTAAAAAATGACAACTGTTGACGTCAAATCCCCACCATTTACACAGTTGACAATTTTACACCCGATCCTGAGTGAACGCGAGTAGAAAGACGATATTACAAAAGCCACGTCCCGTCTTAAAGCTAGCTTTTCTCTTTCTCCTGCTTCTGCACACCACGTGCAGACAATCACTGTTGCAAAGCAAAGCTCTTAAACCCAAACTCAACATCTCGCAGCATTTCTTTGCCTCAGATAAATGGCAAAGAAAAAGAGAAGAGAAAGGATAAAAAGACGAGAGCGAAAAAATGGCGCTTGCAAGAAAATTGCTTTCTCAAGAACTCTACTGAAGGGGCGAAGAGACGAGGGTCTAAAGAAAGAGGGAAACGGAAAAAAAAAAGATTCTTTCGTTTGTAAAGGCGCTCGTGTTTAAATTTAAACTCGCTCAATTTTTCACGCTAAACTCAATTTCCACCAACTCTTTCCTTCCCTATTATGTATCAAGTTGTTTACCAATGGTTTCATTTTATAATACCATGTGACAAGATAAACGAGGGAAAATGAATAAAGGTAAACTTGCAAGATTACAATACATTAAAGATACTTACTTTGAAAGTGATTTGTTTATAAACAAAAACGAATTATTTTATATTTATATTTTTCTTTTTCGATGTTTAGTCCTTTCACCACATTCTAACAAGCCGTCTGCGATTTAATTACCCGGTGTGCAATCAGCTTTGAAATTTACTGTATTTTGATACCACATGTGGCAAATGGCAAAGCTATCAAATGCTATAGATCAATTTCAAAAGCAGCCTACTTTATGATGATAATTAGCGAGTTGACAAAAGGATCGACACAAGTGTAAATATTGCTGTGAATTAACTAATATAATGTTTCGATATAGTATTATATATTGAAGATGTTACGATATGCGTTCATCCTTTCTTGTATTTACCAAACACGTACATAATAACCCTTTAAATTTTTATAATTTTTAATCCATAATATTAAAGTTCTAAGCGCCATGTTGTACAAATCCAGCGTTTTGATTGGTACTTTGGAAGTCAAGTTCTAACGTTCTGATTTGGTACTTTGGAAGTCAAGTTCTAACGTTCTGATTTGGTACTTTGGAAGTCAAGTTCTAACGTTTTGATTGGTACTTTGGAAGTCAAGTTCTAACGTTTTGATTGGTACTTTGGAAGTCAAGTTCTAATGTTTTGATTGGTACTTTGGAAGTCAAGTTCTAACGTTTTGATTGGTCTATTTTTCGTTCTGACATATTCTCGGCTGTACTAAACAGAGTGTCACGTGATTTCCTAACTAGAAATCCTGCAGCCGCTCTGCTGGCTGAACTAAATCACGTGACACGCTGTTTAGTACAGCCGAGAATACGTCATAACGATGACGTCAGAACGAAAAATAGACCAATCAAAACCTAAGATTCGACCAATCAAAACCTAAGATTCGACCAATCAAAACGTTAGAACTTGACTTCCAAAGTACCAATCAGAACGTTAGAATTGACTTCCAAAGTACCAATCAAAACGCTGGATTTGTACAACATGGCACTTAGAACTTTAATATTATGGATTCAAAAAGTTAAAAATATTAATATGTTTTAGTAATACCCAATGCGTAAAAATAGGTCGCAGATAAATAATTATTTCCTGCAATAAATGACTCTTCAAATATAAAATATTGCTCTATATTTAGCTCCACATTTGAGTACTATGGCTTAAAATCTCATTCCTTATTATTTGACTGACGTTTAAAGGTGGATTCACACTTGCAATTAACTTAACTTCTTAATTCTAACCAATCTGGTTAAAGACCGCCATCTCTAATCTAGTGCAGCTGCTTGCTGTTGGCTGAATTAAGACGTTAAAGCCCGTTTCATAAAGTACTGTCGCGCGACCACGCGACAAAATATCGCACAAGCACGCGACCACTGTTTCACAAAGTAAACGAGTGTTGACATTTTAGTGAAAATGGAGGGCGAACGAAAAATTTAGTTGATTTTTATTACAAAAACAACAAAGAAATGTGAATTACCTTATTTTATGGTCTCACTGACCGTTAGTAATCCACGACGGGGCATTAGACTGGACGAAGCAAGATCGTTTGCACGCCGCCATCTTGCCAGTCACAAATGCTGGCGGCCAGCATAGGACTGTCGTAGCCAATCACAGACCAGCTGCTGGCCTGTAATTGGCTGCGACAGTGCTATCGCGCGATTAATTCCAACCGTTTGGTCGCGTGCTCACGCGACCAAACAGTCAAACAAATCGCGTCGCGACGCGACGCGATTTGTTCGTGAAACACTTACCGCGCGACGCGATTAAAACTTTGTGAAACGGGCTTTAGTTAAGTTAAGTGCAAGTGTGAATCCACCTTTCGACTTCTGTTAATATAAAATAAGAGAGGGCTGTAACCCTACATCTTGCCTGCAGGATAGGGCTGTGTGATATCGCGATATATCGTATATATCGCGATATTTAATTGATATTCACATTCATATCGCTAAGAAAAAAAAAGCGATATCGCAAATATTGAATATCGCGAATATTTCAAATATCGCGATATTTGAAATAGTCGCCAAGTGCAGGAAGACTTTATTTAGAGTGAGTGTTACAATAGATTTGGTTACCCTAGAGATATCAATAGGGTAATCAACAATATGAGCAACAATACTCTTAACAACTTCCCATCGAATTTCCCAGGTACCTCGAGCGAAGTAAATATAAATGTATGTAATCAAGAATAATAGGTACGTACAGTAGTCATTGGAAGCAGGACGGCTTGATCGTGGACAGGTCCGAATTCGCCGCAGGACATTTTGTCTTCGATGACGACGATGAGGACGTGAAGTTGCCGCTTGAGGAGTTTTCTTCCATAAGTAGTAGAACTCTATGAGTTCTCCCTGTAAACATAATTTAAAATATTTTTAAAATTTCAACACAAAAAATTTCTTTCCAAACATGTGTTTATTTATGTCTTGAAAAACAAAAAAAAAAAGTTAATTGTCACCCACTGCGCATGTTCAGTTTTCCACGACTGTAGTGCGCTATTATAAAACCCATTTCGTATAACTATTTCATCTAGGCGTAGTGGGGGTTACTATAGCAACAGCTCTTTATTCTCAACACATTTCCAAGTACAGACAAAGATTTGATCTGTGGATATCGTTCCCTGAGGATAAAGATGGAGAGAAAAAGGGAAAAAAGTGGATGCAAGCAAGCAGAAATTTCTTTCTCTGCCATTTGGGAAAATGTATGAGGAGCAGCAGTCGTGCATCAGTACACAAGAATGAGTCCAAAACCAATATTTCTTCACTCTCAATTCTTTTTTCCTCCATATTTCTTTCAAAGTAAATGGAGAAAATAAACCTCGTGTCAATCATTCGCATTTATACTAGAAAGAATGACGAGGGAGGAAGGAATGCATTGTTTAGCGCCTTTCCCTAAATCTCAAACACAATTCAATCAAATATTTTTTTTAATTTTTCAATTTTTTTATCCCTTTTTTGATTAATCCAATTTCCAGCAGCCTTTTTACATTTATTTTCCATTAAACAAAGCCAACAGTCCTTTAAATCAATTACAAGAAACTATTGTGGCTTGTTGCGTAAGAAAAAAATGTTTTTCCAGTCACCGTTTTGGCTTTGTTCTGAAATTGATTTGTTTTATTCCTATTCTTATTTTAAGACTGCTGTATTTTCTGATTTTCTGATAATTAATAAAAGAACTTGTAAGTTACAAGTTATTTTATAAATCTAATTCGATGCGGTCACAGAATTGTTTTATACACCGCAAACACAAGTAAAAGCATATTTTATAAACATTTTCACATATGATGAAAGCATAGGCGAGAGCAGAGTCTTCACTTGTTCATTATCTGCTAACATGGCTGGCAAAAGGGTAGGAGCAAATGGGCCATAACTGCTCAGTTTGAAAACGACTGCTAGCAGCTTAGCAGCTGCTGGCCGACTACGAAGCAATACAAGGCCTTGAGGCTTGACAGACTGTTTCTACACTTTATCAATTAGCCACAGCTAATTGCATGTCCATGGAAAGAAAAGGTCAGACCATTAGCATTCGCCCAAAATGAGATCCACTTTAAGTTTGCTTGTATAAATAAAGCAGATGGGAGCCCACTAGATGGCACATATCTGCAGCTCGGTTAGAATGCGAGAAGAAACAAGGTGGACAACTTTAAGAAACCGAAGGTGGTTACTACTATATAGGAGTGGGTAGGGAATTGCTGGTCTCTTATCCTCCAAAATGGGATAATAAAACCATCTTTGTGGTAATGTTTACTGCTTTTCCTACACTTTTATTACCGCATATTACCACACTGACTCTATCACAAGTAAAACTGACTGCTTAAAAAAATGAAATTGACTTTTAAAACTCTTTGGCTACCAAACAACAAAAATCTCTTCAACAACAACATAAACCCGCCATTTCAAAAAAACTTTATTTCTCCTCCCCTAAATTGAATTACCAAAAAATATATTTTTACCACATCATAAAAGAAAAAGAAAAACTTTCCCAATTTATCTTATCGCTGACACCGAAAAATAAGTGACCAAAATCTTATTGGACCGAGCTCCACAACAGCTTCTTTCAGACTTTGCAATGCACTGGATTGGAACCTTCACTTAAATCCCATAATATCCTCAAAAACCGTTCCCTTTCCCTTTCTCCTTCCCACCCTCACCCCACCGCCAACATACAACTCCCTCTTCTTTTCAGCACAACTTCTTCCAATCTGTTCTTGAGGCTGCACTCGAAGAATTCTTGGCATATCTCACAAATTACTCGCTCCTATTCAACAATACCTAAGAACTGCCCTCGTGTCCATCAAACAGAGGGAAAAATGAGAATACACACATAGAAGAAGCCTTCCTCGTGGCTCCAGGGCTGTCTCCAGTGCACGGAGACAAGCGCGGAGCTTATTGCTGAATCAATCACAGAGCTGCCTTTTCCTTTCAGCCTCCCCTTCTGAATTGTATTAACCCTACAGGCTACAGGGGTCGCTGGCCTTAACTCTCTTGCTGACATACTCAACCATCTTGTTTGTTGCTGATACTCAACACTTTACACTATTTATCTTAGCCGGCAGCAAAAATAAACATACTTTTATTTACAGCGCGCCTATGTCTCCATCCGCTATTCTCAAACATGAAATTTTAATGCGAATATAGGAATTGCATGCATTATTCACCGTTTTGCGATTAAAGTCAAAGCAGTCGTGCATATTCATAAGTGCAAAGTCAAATCAAAACATCTCGTTGCCAAAGCGAAATTTCGTTATGTCCCAGGGAAATAGAAAGCAAAAGAAGCAGTCCATTTGTACAGCACTCGGGAAAATAATCCCGACTTCAATTTTCAGTCTAAATATTGACTCACTCTGACGGCACTTGTGTATACACGAGCAAAGACAGGAAAGAAGAGGTCAATTGGATTAACTGACTGTTTAAAAACGACTTTATCAAATCTTTTCCTTCTACGAACGTTCCTATTAAAAAGTAATTTTGATAAAAGCTTCAGTTTTAAGCTTTTAAAAAAAAAAAAAAAAAAAAAAAAAGCCGAGATGTTGCAATATTCAATTGCGAAAACTGCCCAGAGAATTCTCGAAACGTCAAATGTAAGCCACGCCAGCAGTAAATTGAAACAGTGCACACCATCACGTAATATCAAAGCGCATTAAACGTTGAAATACTGCTGCTTATATTGCTCCATTTGGCTGCCTTATGACCCCGTGCTAAATCTTTATCTCCACCTTAGGCCCAACACTCCTCTCGGTGTTGAGTTTCAACCTGCGCTGCACTCACATCATCCACTCCCACTGCAACCTAAAATACCCCTCAACAGGCTCTAAACATTACTGGTTGGTAATTATTACCAATAACCCAGCGTATATGGTCCGGTTTATATCCTGCGAGCATTTGTTTATTGTATAATAACCCGGCCAATAAACATTTCATCGTGCACTTATTTCATCCACAAGCAATGCAGGAGATTTAAAATTTCTGCAAAATTTGTTCGCCGTAAATGAAATGATTTCTCACTTTAACTTTTTTACATTTTACCCTCTAACATTAATTAACAGCATTAACTTGCGGTGTAAAGAGCTGTGTTTTAGCAAGATAAACTCCTTTCCAAAGTCGTTTCGATTTTTTTCCCTTCCTCAGAGAAAAAAAAATTAAATTCGTGTAAACAGATGGAGTGGCACGTCCCCCAAGTAAACCCTCACCCTGTAATGTCGGCTTTTATGATTTATTACAACTCACCTAAGTGACTTTAACAAAAAAAAAAAAACACCGAAAAACTGACACCAGATGTTTTTCTCCTTAACCTCCCTTTGTTTCATATTTTACGACATCCCACGGCTTCGAGATAATAAGCGCTAACAATTTGCTTGTGAGAAACTCGGCAAACCTGCTTGCAAAATGAGTTAGCAGCAATCATTTCTCATTTACAAAAGCCACGAGCTACAATTCCTTTCCATTTTAATCCAATTCGCATTATTACCTTTTTATTTCTTACCTAAAACCAGAACAGCGGCTCAAGGAATGACATCGAACATTAAAGAGAAAAAATTAATGTGAAATTTCAAAACGGAAATCTCCAATCATTGCGTCTGAATACAATAGAACAATGGAGCCGAGATTATTTTTTCATTTTTTTGCCGTGCATTTTCAAGATTTATCTTTATCATCACCACCATCATTGACTATTCCCTCCATGTTCCTCTCGTAAATTTCTCAATACATCACGACCTTTTTGCAGACGCATGTTGCCATACCAGAACCAACCCGTCGAGTGTTGCCAGGACAAGTCAAGCGAGAAGAACTACTTGAGCTGGTGGCTTTGGCTTGCCACACATGGATTGCATTTTAATCTCGCCATCCTCCGTAGCACATAAATCTGCTTTTATACCATTGATAAACACAACTGCTGCCTCCAAATGGGCCCACTGCATCTCTCCTTCAGCTGTTCTACTAACCGTTCGCACCCCCTCCGTGATTCCGGTATAAGGCGCTTAATGCCGTTGCAATTTAAATAATTCACCGTTTCACCCACTGTATGTTTTCTCGCGATGGAAAAGCAACGACCGACACGTGCTGCCATTTCCATTACGCTTTTATACTAAATATTATTACATTATCCCTGCATGTTTAAATTTTTTTAAAATATTTTGAAAATAAAATAAAATAGGAAAATAAAAAAAACCTAGTTGTAAACAAAACTCTCCATTTCCTCGTCCAAACCTCCATTCGAGTCGCCCAAAAGAAAAGATTGAGGAGGAAGGAATTTACACTTCTACATTTATCTTATTCAAAGACGTTGCGAGTAGGCACTTGGGAAATGGAGAGTGGAAAGAACAGCTCGAGGGATTATGAGGAGAGGTTTTGGCCACCCCACCCACCCACACCCGCCTACCGTCTTCACAAATGGTGGGAATCTGTTCTGATTTAGCAGTGACAGACCAATCCTCGGGCCCCCCCGTCAATGAAGTGGTTGGCTTCTCCTTAAGCCTCATCATCTGTTGTATAAAGCAAAACACATTCTCCTCCCGGTTAAAGGGGAGAGGACAGTGGAATTTGAATTATTTTCGCATTTGCATGCTCGTGGCCGGGTGTAAACACCGTGTTACAACTCCCAACGCGTTAATATAAACAATTCGAGGCACCAGCACTTATTAAAAAGCCACTACGTTAATCCCGAAAGCGTCCCGTAAATTATTTTAATTAATTTCCCCATTTTTATGCTATTCGCTTTTTAATTTGGCGCAAAACCGACAAAACTTCGCACCCCTCGGAAACGAGAAGCTAAAATGCAGCAAACCGCCACCATCAATCCACTAACATATTCCTCCGTCTTCATCTTGCTGAGGCAAGCACATTACACATGGAATAATAATTTTCTTCTCTCATCCATTTTCCTTGTAGTATTATTGCTATGCTAAGCATTTCTCTAAAGGAGACCTCCGACCGAGTTTAAACTCATTTCGATAGAATAAAAAAAAAAAAAAAAACTTAAAAAAAAAAAAAAAATGGTAGCAGTGAAGGAGAGGGAGAAGCTGATGATGATTTAAGAGACGGTTGAGATCATGATACAACTTGTAGTTGCTTTCCTTCATGCAATTAATCCCTCATTAAGCTCCCAGCTCAGTGGAAGGTGGAGGCGGTAGGTGTGTAATGAGGTGCAATGACCCGCTTCTACGCCTTATTACATAAACCGCACACACATGGCCTCTTGCCACTTAAAACATCTCGCCGCCATCTTTGCAATAAAATTACAACTTACCACAAAATGGCCACACGTTTTCATCTTGCAGGTGATATGATGTGGGAAATGGAATTAAGAAGGCTCTTACAAGGGTGAAAAATTGAAACAAGCTAAGGATAAATTTTATGCTTTTTTTTCTTTCTCCGAGATAAAAATTTTGCTAATTATAAACAAGATTTCTTGTTTCTTTCTTTCTTAAAAAAATATGCATAGCTGTTAAGCTTATTTTTAGCGTGAAAAAAGTAAATTTAAACAACAAAAGAGTAAATGCTTCGAATACAGCTTTGCAAAAGACGATTAAACCTATTTTTGTTGTGCATAGAAAAAGGTTAAGTAGTCTTTTATGCAACAAAATTAGCCTCAACGCCCATTGTATTCAAAATTAAGCTACTGACAATTACAAATAACTTATAATTTTCAAAAGCCCTTAAAAATACTTCACTAAGCAAAAATTCCAGAAATTATGATATACTGTATATCACTGCCAACGAGATAAACCGACAATTTTTGTTTCCCCACCATCATTCGTCAAAAGCTTAAGTATAAAACAAGGACAACAACCGTCTGCAAGATATGACATTAGAGGAGGTTTAATTTTTTTTCAGACCGCCTAAATAAATCACTGCTTTAACGGCTCACCTGTACGCCATTACTTTTTACAGCCAAATGACAAACTTTCCCAACAAAAATACCCATTAACCCTCGCGTCATAAATTAATAGACTTTTCCAAGCATTAACCCGACATTATGTGGCTTTTACATAATATCCTTCTTTGCAAACAGTCACGTCTGACACGAGATTAAAAAAAGAAAGGAAACGAAAAGAAGAAAATAAATAAACCCAGTCCAGTTGACAAGAGCACGAAATAACAAAAGCAAGGAAAAAAATAAAGTGGGAAATCGACAAAATACATCCATCAAGCGTTTGAGTATGTACAGGTGGCGCTGCATTCAAACTCGACTGTCGTTTGTCACCACTAGGGGCCAATGCAACCACATACTTGTGAGCCAATCTTAGACTGTGTCATGTTGACACACCCCTCGAGTGGAAACCCGATAACCCGGCTATAGGCTGCCATTACTGGAAACGCCTACCGAGCGTCACTCACTTGACAAAAAAATAAAAATAAAACCGATTCCGAACATATGAAAATATATATTTTTTTATCTCTCAAAGGGTTTTTGCGCAAGGTGTTCGAATATCCGAGTGGAGACTAATAAATTTGAAAGCAAACTCGAGATGAGATTCTACAATCGAAAACATGGTTACCGGTACACGAGATCTGGTTATTTAATGAATTTGAATTTAAATTTCGTAATTGTTAACTCATTTGTGTTCGCAGACAATTTAATAAATTTTCAGAATAAAATCTCTTCGAAAATGATGTGAGTGCGCACTTTTCTTACATTTCTCAGAAATGGGATTACTAGATTTGAATAATTACGAGAAAGCACACATTTTTGCAATTTGAAATTCACGTCTTCAAAAGTTATCATTTGAATAGAATCAGTGAGAACAAATTTCAGATATATTTTTTTAAATAGTAATTAGATTAACCTTTTCTTTTTGCCTGTTTTACTGTAGATGTGCTTATTTAATATTCATTTGCTTTTAATTAAGCCTATTTAAATATCAATTCAGCCTAATTTTAGCCTGTGACTTTACGAGTAACATAACATTGTCTAGTGTTTCTAATATAACCAACAACCAGAATCCACCTCCTGTTGTATAAAAACAATTTTCTTTGCATGTTAATTTCACTCACAAAGCCCTAAAACCAACTACATTCTCAAGTAATACAATTTAAAGCACAACTACTTATTTTTTAATTTAACTCATACCTCACTCGCCACACTATTAAATATTACCAACCAATTTCTACACAAATTACTCTTCTCTAACCCGTCAAGACATAACCATAAAACGCTGCAAACAAAACAATTTTAAAACAGCTTTTTGAATGTAGCCACCAAATTAATCTTTCATTATCCCATAAAACTTTTAATACTTCTCGGTGCCTTAATATTTGAATCCACGCAAAGAGTTGAGAAAAAAAACCGAGTCAGCTGACTTGAATTTTTCTAGGTGGCAACACACAACTGACTACAAGACAAAGAATGCATTCAAGAGAAAGTTTCTTAGCAGCGCAGCCAAAGTGGATCTCTTTATTTGATCGCAGGGGGTGATTGGGGAGAATACACCTGGTGTTGGTGGGTCTTTTGAGGCGACCCAAACCTACAGCCCTGCTATTTTCCCCTTCTCGGCCTCTCGTGCCATGTTCTTGAAATGACACGCTAGATTATAGAACCACACAAGTTGCCCTGAATAATTTGACAAAGAGAACAAAGGCCAGCCATGAAAAACCAGCTCGGCTTGTAGTCGGCACAAAGGAGAAAAGAAAACATAAAATGTGTAAAGCCAACTTCCCCAAAAGAAAAAATATTTTCTTATATCAATATCCACTGACCTTGAAGTTAAAAAGAAATTTTTATTTATTTTTTTATTTTTTTTAAATTGTATCGAGCAAGTCTCAATTTTCAATTTAATTTCCAACTTTACAATTCGCGCAAGCATGAAACGATGCAGCAACAAAATTGATTAGGAATTAATTGTGGTGGTCAGTTGCCAAAACGCGACCGCTAATTAAAAGCCCCGGAAAGCTCGACACATCTGATAAACCTCGCGACACACAAGCACAAATGTTAGCACTAATACCGCAACATTTATCAAAATCATTCGCAAAACGTTAAACACTTAGCTTTGCGTCATTACGCTAACTAAATGTTATTTAATAAACGTTAACCTACCGTTTCCTTGTGCGACAACAGGTCTTTTCGGATCCGGAAAAAGTTCTTTCCATGTTGCCGCAACCCTTTGATAAACCGTTTCTGAAAAATAAAAAATAAAAATTTTAAATTAGCAAAAATATTTTTTAATTATCCAATTCCGTAAAAACAACTTCTAAAAAACACTTTTCACCCCAAAGGTACCGGTACAAGTAAAATGAGAAAACCCAGTAAAAGATGAGCAAAAAGTGAATTAAGAAGAGTGGGGGAAGATGAAAAATGCCAAAAGATATTTGCAATTCTTTGCAAACAAACGTAAACCCAGTTATTTTTTAATATGCTCTCACATGTTATGCGTGCCTGGCCTTTGCAAATATTTTTTTTTACTTTTATCTTGTAATTTATTCATAAGCACGGTCAAATATTTTCCAATCCCAAGATTAAAAAATAAATGTGTAATTTTCTTATTATCAGTTAATGCAATTAGAATCAGTGTAATTAACGACGCGTTTAAGACAATTAATATTACATTTACCTTAATTTTGCATTCATTGTCGTTAGCAGCTCAGCGTTTCCCAAACCCCGCGCGTTATAATCTGTTTCTTGATCACGGTCTTAAAGTTTTATTCATTCTTTGTGCGAGATTATCTCGTCTGAGCACTGTGTGTTTGTTTAGAGGAAATGGGAGGGGTGGTCGTGTGGCAAGAGGTGTGTTGACATGGTTGAAAAGGAGCAATTATTGTGTTGGTAATGAGAGTGTAAAGACACTTGTCAACACATCCTAATACAACAATTATGAAAGAGAAAGAGGGAGGCCACCCGACGTCCAATCAATACCCTGATGCGAACAGTCCATTTTCGACGCTAGGATTGCGCTGCAAATAACAGATTCCCATCTAAATTCCTAACCCACACATACAAAAGGTTAAGAATGTTTTTTACTTGGCCGAGAAAGACAGCCGCGTTTGTTCTGCAAACTCGCCGAGCAAACCCGTAAATTAATTAAAAGATTCGTATTTTAAGAGAAGAAAAAATAAATTGAATTTAAATGTAAACACGCTAAATATTAGATGTAACGAGGTAATGTTTAATAGATGTGGCTGACTAATCAATTTTACGCAACAGAGTAAATATTTTCCACTCGAATTAAGCGTCCAATCAACTAATCAGGTGCGAATACCTGAATTACTTTGCTCTGCTCACAGATACATATCATTTTATAATCATCTACCTATACATTTATTGCTTGTTTAATAATAATACATTTTAAATTCTACTTTAAATTTAGTCTTTACAGTAAGTAAATCAAGAAAAAAGAGTTTCCTTTTCAAATATATCCTAAAATGACATCTTCTATTTGCAAAGTGTCAAGCACTGAGTCGCTCAATTAACTCCAACTCCCCAAAGCCTAAGAAATTTCTAATCATTCCTTATTTCTCTAGGAAAACCTTAATTCCAAAAACAAACGCACAAGATAAAGGAAGAATAAAACACCTAGTTCTGTATAATAAGCCTATAAAACTATAGAACAAGAAAGCGACATCTGGCGACAGTCAGCGGACTCATAACACACCCTCATTCCCACAGCGTACAGCCGGAGCACCATTTGCAGCCAATGCGCTCTCAACCATAAATTGTCATTGTACAACCCAGAAAAGTTACCCACAGCAAACATATTGGTCAACAAACTTCACTCGAAATGTCGGCCGCATTTAAATGCCGCCATCTACGTACTACGCAATGGCGAAATAAATCACCCCTCCCATATCTTTTCCCCCCCTCATCATTCTTCCTCCTTTCTCTCTCACTCCAGTTCTCAAATTCAGTCAACTAACACCAGTGGTTTTGGCACCGCCGCTCTCCCACACAGTCCTGCAGAGGGCGGGATTCTTCCATCCAAGTGAACGCTTTCAAAAGCTTGTTAGGCCTACCGGCTCCACATCCCGAACAAAAGCTACCTTCTGCGCGAACCTCTAGTCTCGCCAGCTTTGCACGGCGTCCAATATTACCGGCGAGCTGCTTGAAATTCAGTATCGGCTGTGCGAGCCAAACTGCGGCCATTTTGGATTTAACTCCAAGCCAGTTCGAGCACTACTATGTTCGAAATGCCGCTTTCAAATAAAAACAATGTCCTCCTCTAAATTCCATTCGTCTGGTCGCTGAAATTTTATTGGTCCGTTTAAATATTTAAGACGGGAGCGGTGAAATCATTTTTTGTTTTGTACCTGGGATTTCGGAGGAATCGAATTTCGTATTGCTACAAATGCGGTATCACCATACCAAGAGATTCGATTACATTGCCTAACCTTTTTGCCTCACAATGCTATGCATTTATTCTTACCTCGTGTAGTGGTTAATGCTGATGTGTCTTTTTACGACTGTGGCACTAACGGTTCAGTAGCAAAAACTTTGGGCTCAATACAGTGAGTGCTTGTGTTGAGCTCAACAGAAATAGCACGAGAACGAAGAATTAGTCATGTATGTTTTCATGTGTACCAGTTCGTGGTTTGGCGACCAAAGAAAGTAAATATTAAAGTTATGTATATGTTGTTTTATATTTTTTGTCACTTTTCATTAAGCAACTTTGTTAGTTTAAAAAAATCATTTGAATGATTTTTCTTATGCAACCGATGCCAACCAACAAAAATTAAAAAAAAAAAAAATTGTTTGCACTTTACTGCTCTACATTAGACCAGGCGCATTTCTTGTGACATTTGTATTGAAATCAATGGTGAGATCGTTTTTGCATTCGTTTTTACGTTTTGTGTGTTTAGGTCTAAAATCACTATAGAACACAAAATTAGACTTAAAATAGTAAAAAAAAAAATAAATAAATAAAAAAATAAATAAATAAATAAATAAATAAATAAATAAATGGCATAAAACGCCCATTAAACTGTTCAAATGTAAGGTTTTTTGTGCTAAAGCTAGAGGTTTGTTTCAGGCACCATGTTTTGGTTTCTAACCCAACAGGCGAACGTTACCTTAAGTTTCTAACAACAAAAACATTACATTAGGACATCTATTGGGCATTAGATGGCACTAATGTAATAATTTTGTCGTTATCTGCCCATTTTAATATTTGCCCTTAACAATTACATTTGGTGTTGGTTTAGCGACGTCAAATTCCCAAAATACCACCATGTTCCTAATTACTTACAGCAAACCTATTCAATTACATTGCCGTTTGCACACCAAAATAAAACAAAAAAAGAATCTGTAAAATGACACTGCAATAATCAAACTTCCAAACCAAATCAACTTTTGAACCTTTATCACAATGCATCTAATTACACACCTCATTACATATTTTACAATGTTATGAAATCGACAATTAGCTTTCACAATTCGTGCAACCCGAAAGCAATAAAAACGCTTCACCCAATGCACCATTCGCTGTAATGACATTGCTACTTTGCCAGACATAATTAGTGTGACAGTTACTATCTTTTTCAAGCGTCTCTCAAGCCTCAACTCTCTTTCTTCTTTTTCAACAGCGCAAACACTTGAAATAACCACACGCTTGATTTGCAGTAAACAAATGTGAATTGATGATGCACTTAGCCAAAAGACATGTCATCAGCAAAACTGATGCTTTGCCCTTAAAATATTTTTCAAATGAAGGCCTTATGCCAACAACTCTTTCGATGCGCCCGACACATGCCAGAGCTAAGTTTGGTTAGCAAAACTTCTGCCAACTTATTAATCACGGTAAAAATGTTTACCGTGTAAACAAACCGTTTTCGTATGTTTGTAATTTTGTCCCCTCGTTACTCGCAACAGTGTAGACAAGTCACTTTTCACCACCGCGTTACAAATAGCTGCACCGCAATTTGCTCCGATAAATTTTAACTTTCAGAAAAAAAAAATACATAAAATAAATAAATAAATAAATAAATAAATAAATAAATAAATTGAAAACAGGTAAAAAAAAAAAAAAAAAAAAAAAAACACGGCCAGTCTGCTTCAAGGTTTTCTCCTCTGTCAAACTCAAAAACCGACTTTAATTCCAATTTTCCCACAAGGCCGCGCAGCAAAACAACTGACATTAGGCCTAATTTCGCAAATTAATTTTTTCCCTTGCCAGGAATAATTAATCCCAGCCGAAATTACCACATTACACTCATTCCCGCGGCTAATAACCAGCATTGAAACCTCCATCAGTATTTTCCACACGTCAAAATTCGTTTCTAATTCCAATTTTCCCATCAAGGCCCTCACACGAGCAGAAGGGGAAAAAAATTAGGGGGTTTTACCACCCCAATTAATTTCCTCCACCAAACCAATTAACCTAAAACACATTTCAACCTCCGAATTATTATCTCTCCCTCCCCCAACCCTATTAAACCCTAACTCACAGCAGCAGTGGGTAAACAGTTAACTAATCGAAACCATTGCCATTCGATTCACACTGTTGGCTTTATCTCGACTGTTTTAATTAGAAGTTATTTGTCACTTGGATTTAATTCCAAAATTTATCACCAGGATTTAATTTTTTATTTTCCCGCTTGTTTAAACTTAAAAAATCGCAATTAAGCCCTGGTTTTACCTGAAAACTGTGCGCAACCTCAGAAGACCTTAGCAACATTCATGTTTTTCCCAGCGTTGCATTCCAGAGAATAAAAATTTAAATTAAGATTCCACTTTCGCTGTACAAATGAAGGTGGAGGCACAAAGCGCTTGAAATATTTATACGTTCCCAGGTGCCTATTCATTCTCGTTTGGGAGATTAGCACCAGAGATTAACATCACAAAACACGATTGCGTTTCAAACAACATTAAACATTATAACCTTAGAACGAAGTTCAACAACGGATTGGATTATTATTTTTATCAAAAAATAACCCGAGGAAAAATTTTCAAAAAAAAATTTTTTTTTTTTGTTAAAAAAAAATTAAAATATAAAAAATAAATGAAAAAAGTGCAACAAATGTATGGGAGGGCGAGTTTGCAGATCCAAATAAATTACATGTGCAGTAACATGTTAATTTATTAATGCGTGTTAAAAGAAAGATGGTCCCACAATGCACTGCATCAGCCATCTGGTGGTACTACTTAAAAGCAATTTCCTCTCGTTAATACCTTGTCTGTATTTTTATAGGTTTTAATTTTTTAATGTTTTCCTTTTCTTTTCTCTTTCATTTTGTTTTTGTTGCGAGTCTAACGACTATTAACTTTTTTCTCTTTACATTAAGAAGTTTTAAGCTTTTCATTATGCGTTTAGAGAGTTTTATAAATATCAAGGAGTAAAACACAGCTTTAGCAAGTAAAAATCACTTATAATTAAATTAAGTGATAATAAATGTTTAAATAGTATTTTTGTATTTTAGCTCTCGAATTTACCTCATGGCTGTTATATTTTTTTTTATCATTATATATACAGAAAATATCTTAACATTTATAGTTACTTTTAAACATATTTACGAAAAAAATAACCCCAAAATACGGTATTAATCTGCGAGGTAGTATTTATAAAATAAAAAAAAAACTAAATAAAAAATAAGACGTAAAAAGAAAATAAGAAAATGTTGAAAAAGAGAAGCTAGGGTTAACCCATACCGTACCAGATACGAATTGCACAGTAATCCAGTATTTCAAAATGCATGTGAAACTTGAAAAAAATCCAGCGCCACAACACTTCACTAGAAATCCACTTGAAAACAGTCGAGTCGAGTCGAGTTGCGTATAAAAACCACTTGCGATATCAACCAGGGCACACGGCACCACACACAAACATGGTGGCTGCACGCAGCTCCCAGACCCAGGCGAACTCACTCCAGACGTTGGTTCGGCGTCACCGACGAGCAGCGAGCTCGCGTGCCGGTCTCCAGTGCCTGCTGACCTCCGTCATCCTTCAAACGAAAGGCCGAAGAAGAGACGCAAGCGTCGTGGCTGCCACTCGGAAACATTTACATTGTATTGATTAACATGATCTGTCAGAAAAGGGGCCTCCAAGTGCCAATCACAAGAGCGGTGCTCGTCGTCGCCAGCTGCACCAGCGCCTACACCCAAATTACTAATGCCTCCTCACATAGGAAGAGGGAGAGCCGGCTCCGCCTACCGGGGACACCGTGAACGCGGTGAGACCCGATGGAACTACGTTGCATAGGGGGGTTGAGAAAAAATTCACGCACGTTTGATTTTTCTCATTTATTTCTTTTATTTCAAATTTTTTTTTTTTTTATTATTATTTATTTATGGCCTGATATGTTTGCTTTTCTTTCTGACAATGATTTTGACGATGTAAAAATGATGTTTCAAATTGTTGAGCAATTATTTCCTGCAGGAAATTCAACATCACTCAATTGACATTTTTAATTTTTATAAATATTATTTTTATTGTTTAAATATTAGTTTGTTGTTTCAAGTTTTATATTTTTTTCCAACAATGTTTCAAACTGTTGAGCAATTATTCCTACCAGAGAAGTCATTTAATTGACATTTTTTTAAAAATGAGACCTCAAAGCGGTTTTGACGTCAATCAGCGAGGTATTTACTGAACACAAACGGCAACAAAATTAAAACTGAAGTTAATTGCGAACAAACCCATTTTTAGATCGTTTTCACGCAGGTTCTAAAATAAATCGAAATTTTCCACTCCCGCACAAATCACACAACAAAAAAGTTTCCTGACACGACAAAATACAAAAATCCTAACCATTGATTAATTACATCATTATTTTTATCTAGCATGTATTTTTACCATCCGATTCTCTAAGGTATCAGTATAAAACTTATAAAATAAAAATAAATAAATACTGTAAATAAAAACATGAATAAAAACAGTTGATACTGTACCACCAACAAAACCTATATATTTTCCTCAGTTTAATCACAAATTTGAATCTACAAAACGTAGATGCATTAATATAAAGACACTTATCTATATTCTACCTTTGTGCTTATCACTTTCCATTGCAAATAACATTTGTCAGTTGCTATGATACAATTGAGGAAAACATCGAAACTGAAAACATTCAATGTAAACTAATTCCATTCAATTTACGCATAAATATTTGAAGACTGGCTTAACTAAATAAAACGGTTTTGCCACCCAAAAGGGAAAAACTCTTATTGACCAGAATAATCATTACACAGCCTCGCCATAAATTACCTTCGCCAAACCTGCAAGAGAGGGCGTGCCAAAACAGGAAGTTGTAATTTCGAATCATTCCCATCATGCTCTAAGTGTCCCTGGTGCGGGTAATGTGCGAGAAAAGCTTGTTAATTTAATCAGAAGACCAATTAGCAAAAATGCATCCTCTCAAAGTCCAAATTAACACACTCTTAACCCTAAGTCTAATTATCTTTTTATTTTCCTCCGCTGTTTCGCCCAATAAACATCCTCTCGACCCATTTTCCGTCAATTTGTATTTTCATCACATTTCCCCGCTTTACCCAAACCGAAAATCCATTCCCAGTATTTTTAATCCGCATAAAACATTTCCAGTCTATAAACCTCGCAAAACGAGGTCATCTGCTGAGCAGAATAACTTTTTAATTTTTTTCCCCGCTTGCCGCAGCCAAAACGGTGAATAATAAAATAAAAGGCGTAAATTCGATCTTCTTAAAAACAAGCAAATAAAATAAACATTTTCTCTCTTACCAATTAAGCGTAATCCACTCAAATGGGTTGTGAAAAGTCTCACCACATTTCACTTTGAGGAAGTGCTCGGCAAATTAATTCCCTTTGCATTTCATTTCCTCTTTTAAAACTCGAGATCAACTGCAGCTTGTATTTTTATTTACAACGCGAAGAATAGAGATGGAACACCAGCTCCTACAACCCGTTCGAACATTGTTCTTTTCAAACGCTTCTGCTCCTTCTTGACCTCCAAACGCATTTGTATTCACCTCACAACTTCTGACATCTTTGACTTTTAATTACTTGACATACGAGGCCAAATGGCGCAAACAAAATTCGCTTCGAAGAGAAGGAAGGAAGGGGAAAAAAATTCTAATTTTATTCCTTTTTCTTTTCGATTCTTTCATCCCGTGTTACGCGAAATTTCGATAAAGACGGTTCCTGTTCTCGACCGGACAATTGTTCAATTTAACGTGGTCACGAGCAAACTAACTGTAATTGTGCGACTTGTCGGATTGATTAGAATCAACTCACTCACTCGAAATCGTTGCTCACACCACAGGATGCGATTTAACTGAACTTCATTAAAATCGTACGGTTTCAGCCGTGGCCACTGGCCAATCTTTATTCAAACTCAGGCAACCCCACTTAAATATTCCTCTCAAACTCAAAATAAATGAAATGCCAACAGCTTATAAATATTCAATTAGAAACCCTAAAAAAAAAAAAAAAAAAAAAAAAAGTTGGTTCAGAGAAAAAGTAAAAAACGTCACTTCTTGAAATTCGTAATCAATCAGATCCCTATTTCGACTGGAAAATTCTTCAATGCAAAAATAACACAACAATTTAAACGCGAAAAACGACAAAACCAATATGTCTGCCTGAAACTCGACCAAAAATCCGTGTAAAGGGCGCTGCGTCTGTTGAGCCGATCCATTCGGCTGCACATTTATTGATTGGCTGTGGCTCGTTTCTCCCCCACGGAGCAGCTGATGATCTGATTAGGGTCGACACCTAGCGGATTTGGGAGGATCTGCACCATAGTTGAAGAGGTAGGATTTGAAGCAAAGAAATATATATAAATCTGATGCATACAACGGCGAATATGCGCTGATTTGCGCTTAAATCGTCCTTTATGCACTTTAAACGGGCGAATTATGATCATCGCATTCACATAACCGAATTAAGCAGCAAATGCGAGGCATTAATCATCAGCCTTTAAGTCACTCTTGGTATTTACAAATTAATCTTCTACGGCGTTTCATTGTAAACCGACTTCGCAGGGAAAACAATGGATTAGTTGCACTTGAAACTTTAAAATTAAAAAAAAAACTTAAAGAAAAATTTTTTTAAATAAAATTTTATAAAATTCGTGCTTAGCAGTGCAGCCATAAATTAAATTGCAAATCATTAAATTTCAATTAAAATGTAAATTGAGTTCACTTAAAAATTAGGTTTACAAGCCTCAGGGACACTGGTTCTCTGAGAGGCCAAAGGGGTTCAAGAAGTTGCAAGGGGAAGAACAGGGGCCGACAAAAGTGGGAGGTGGGGTTAGGTCCTTCGAGGATATCCAAAGAGACATAACCCATAAACACTGACCTCAGCAGCCATTTGTTCTGCTACAACAGGAAATATACACATCCACAGATAAATATAAAAGGAAACGGGGAGGGGAAAAAAAGGGCAGCATGGCAGCCACGCTTTCTAGCCAAAAACAAAGCAAAAAATAATAACAATATATTCAAAAAAATGATGAAACATTGATTTAAGTGGAACACCGTAATAAATTTACAAAAATGAAAATTTAAATTTAAATTTGATTCTGTTTTAACCACGACTTTTCCTCCAATCTTTTCCGTCCATAAACCCCCAAGACAAATAAAATAAAGGCACTACAAATCCAATTTACACACCTAGAGAAACTCTACACCTGACAAAAATGAAATTTGGCCCCTTGCCACTTTTCAGACCGCAAAACAAGACTGGGAATGGGGAAGAAGGAGAGAAAAAAGGAAATATTTACCTTTCACAGTCACTCAAACAAATTCAATTAACATATGTCAAAATTAATTCCCTCCAAACGCAAACTTCCTTGCCACTCATTTCGCTGCGCACAGACCCAATCCCTCCTTATAAATTCCCCTCACACACTGGACAAACACACAAGCACCCTGTTTACATTTTATCTTATAGTCCAGCAGCACCGAGAACCTACTATCTTCTCCCCTCACTCTATCACACGCCACAATGACCAATAGGGGGCACGGCTAATCCTGGGAAATTCAGCCTGGATCACCTCGCTACCCTGTGCAGCTAACACCCTACACCACACACCTTCATCGATTTTTTTTTTTAGCTTACACTATACCAAAATCCAATACCGACATTAAGTGATTTTTGCAAATACACTACTTATTCCTCGTTTTAACTGTGGTCACCGCCGGTCGAAACCCGACACTCGCTGCAACCGCAAACCCCTTCTTGGCGTCCAGCATACAACTTCCGGTTCGTGTACCATTATTAAGCAGACGCAGTGATGTCTTCTGGTGTGCCAAACCTAATCAATGTCCCCTCCTTCAGCGCACAATGGGCGCGCAGAGATGCCTGTTTGATAATAAAACAGGGGAACCATCCATTCAGCCCCTAATAACCCCAACTGCTGCCAATGTCACATGGCCTAATCATCAGTTCATTACATTGAGTTGGTGGAAAGGGGGTTTCGAGATGCATTACTCTCGTTCGGTACCATAAGCTAGATAACCTCCTGTAAGCTAAATATAAAAAAATATATTATGCCATTAATGTCCGTATCCCATCTTTCATTTCGGTTTTATTTCTTTTCTGCAATGTTTTTCGTGTAAATGGTGCTAGGCATGAAAATCTAATTAAAAGTACAAAGTGTGAGTGAGAGATCTGGAAAAAAAAACTAGTGTTTTGAGTGTTTAGCAAAGGCGAGTGAACGGCATTGAAAAAATTGTTAAATTTTTATGTTATAATCATAAAAAGTAAAATTGCGGAAATCTGCAATTGCTGCAACCTGGTATTAAAAAGGGTTTGGTTTTGAATTTGAAAAAAAAAATTGCTCAATTTATCATTGCTATTGACAAAAAAAATTTAATATTTCGTTTCATGGCATGCTAATTATAGCCATAAAAATTGCAATTTTTACATCATCTGCACGTAAAGAAAGCAAATTATCACCCAACTCTGCAAACATTTCGGCTCGATTTCCGGATCTGATCTGCAAATCCTCATTCTCACCCTAATCATTTAATCTGCTTATATAATAATACTAATCACATTTTAATAATCTTTCGCTATTACCTGATAATTGCACCTGTTGCAAAAGGGAAAAACAAAACAAAAGATGTGAAAAGAATGCATCGTAAAATTGTGTCATTAAAGTGAGCAAATCCTTTTTCCCTTACAACTGATAAACATTTTACGAGTGAAGAAAAAATAAGTAGTTAAAAGCAAAGCAATTCATCCATTACTAATGGTGTGCCAGACATGTAGCAACATATAAACAAAAAACAAAAAAATAAAAATAAAATTATACAATACTTTTTTTCTTTTAATCTCTCATCAATTAAAAAACATTACAAAAAATGGAAATGTTGGCCGGAAGTTTTAAAGAAACGCTGCTGGATAACGTAATGACCGGCCTTCTGCTATTTGTCAGCCAATTAAGTAATTAAAGCCATTTCCACAAAACGCACAGGGCTCAACGCGGTTAATTAAATTGGCAAACAGTCGAGTCCATTTTACCTGGGATAACAGGTGCGCCATTGTTCGCGTGGTTTCATAAACTAACCGCAGAGGCCGCCACCCGAAATAACTCATCTTTTATTCTCCCTTCATTTAAATACGTAAAAATTAAATTAAAAAACCAAATTAGGAAAAGAAAAATAACTTTTACATTTAATTAGACGATACGTGACTATTTGTTCATTATAAATGCAAAATTCTATAAATAAGATACTAAAATATCAAATTACCCTCTTTTTCGAGTAACACTAGTGCTTTTGCATCAGTGCATGAACCGATAAGCTTAATCTGCCTTATAGCAATAACTTTAACGCCACATCCTTACAGCGAATATCTGACAAGAAGTTTTTAGGCAGCGAAGCAATTCTATATTATATCACATATGCCGTAAAACTCGTTGGCAACAGATAAAAAAAAATCCCAACTCTATTTCTACACCTCCAAACAGCGTTTAATCCAGGAATGAATTCTATAACCAATCCCCTTACATCGACCAAAATGATAAGCGAACAATTTCTTATCCCCTTTTTCAGTCTTCTTAAAGCATCAAGAGGCTATTGATTTTCGCTGTGCATTATGGGCCTGATTTTTATGGAGGTACCATAGACGTGTGAGCCTCTGGGCCAATCATTGCTGACACACAAGTCTAGCTTAATCAGGCCGAGATCGTGTTCACAGCTGCACCCTGCTCCTCCTCCTTTCTTTTTAGCTCTCCATTACTGCCATTTTCCAAGTCACGTGAGAGTAAATTTATGTGATTTTATTGATTACAAGTGTCTCGACGACTCCCTCGTGGCGAAAAGTCGTAATTTCATACTATTCGTGCAGAAATGTTTGTTTTTACATAATTATTTTTTCATTTAAGGAAAAAAAATTGCTTTTCAATGACTCGAAATAAATCAAAACCGGACTTTGTATAATTGCATCATCTCGATAAAAGAACGCTTTCATTTCCATTTCCCCCGACGTCTTTTTTCTCACTGTGAAATGTATTTATTTTTGTTGATTCTCGCAAGACGACACCAGATGGAACTGGCCCCGTATTATTCAGTCTGACCGAGAAATTTATTGCCAACAGATGCCAACAAGTGCTAAGTTAACATACAAGCCAATTAGTGTTTTGCTATGTCTGGCAAGACTACGGAGTTGTGACTCCTCTTTAAAAAGAAAATGTGTTGTACTTTGTGTCGTGCTGCTTGTCACGACTGTGCAAAGCATTTTCCTTCCCTGTCAGCCAGAAGATGACAACTTAAGTGAGATGGGCACATTAAAAAAAAACTACACGTCAATCACATTCCCTCTTATTCGATAGCTACTTAAAATGATTTTGCCATTTCTGCGCTTCTGAGACACGATGATACGTAGCAAACAGAGAAGGACTTGAATATTTAAATGAAAAGTGAAGACAAAAATAATTTTTTGTCTCAGTTTAGTAATTGTGAAATGCAGGGAATTTTATTGTCGTCTTTTCTAGTTATTAAGAATTACGGCTTTTCCTTCGTCGTAAAAAAATGATAACTTTGTTTTCGAGCCAATAAAAAGCATTAATTTTTAAAAGCTTTCAGTTTGATTGGGTGATGTAGCGAGTATATGGGGAAAATTGGTGATGGATCTTTAATATACTACTTTTATTGTATTATATTTAGACTACACTATTGAGTTTTTGAAAGACTGCAAAAGCCTTGAAATTAACTAGTTATGCCCCTTAAGCTGAAGAGATGATCTTGTAAATTAAATGAGAATTCGTTAATATTGCAAACTCAAAATTTCAGATTATGGCACTACACTAAGTATAGTGCCATAATCTGAAATAACCTAAAAGATGGTTTATTAGTGTAGTACACTAATAAACCATCTTTTAGGTTATTTATGTATTGTTCCCATCTCGTTACCATTTAAATTGAACAGCTGGCACCTTAAACCAGCACATATGTGAAAAAAAATGCAAAATATTCATTTAAAAAAACCCTCTTTATATATATATAAAGAAGGTTTTTTTTTAATGAATATTTTGCATTTTTTAAAATCACCTTATTTATATATATATAAATAAGGTGATTTTAGAAGCCGTAATTACTATTACTAAAAACCGGAATAGTACCAGTATGTAAAAGTATGTAAAAGAATTACGTCTTTTCTAAGTGCGCTTATTGATTGCCAATCAAGAATAGATTGCGATTCCCCTATTTACTCTTCGCTTCTTTTCGCCATTCCATCGTATATCAGCTTCAACACACAACAAGCATTCTTTTTTAATGCACTCTTACTTGAGCCATCAATTCCACTAACTTCAATATTTGTTTATTGTCCCCTTTAAAGTAGAAAAAAAATCTTAGCAACCGCACGAATATCGGCTTGTCTTGCGCTTTGTCCTTAAGGGACTATCTCGACTCCCAAGTGAAACCCCAGTGCTAAGTAACCTTGGCAATTTGTACACCAGAGAGACTGATCGTTACATGAGCAAAAATTCATTGATTTTTGGTGAAAAGAGAAAGAGAGACCGAAGACAAAGAAACCAAGAAACACAAATGGAAACATTACAGGGAAGAAAACATCAGTCGAGAGATGCGGTTTTCATGTAATTCACATGCAAACAAGCTTATAAATTCTTGTTACTAATAATCTCGTGAGAAATTTGTTTAATTTAATAATTAAAGTAAACAGTATCAAATTAACTACACTTTAAATTTCAGATATTAAATTTTATACAATTTTTTCCCCATTCGTTGAACGTTTTCAAACCAGATGTTTAATCCAACCTTTATAAATGAGAACACTAAATTATATTTTATAACTTCCCAATTTTTATAGAAAAAAAATTAATTTCTAGTTTGAAAGTAGAAAAAAATTAAATTTGATTCGATATTACAATTGTTCATCAGTTAAATACAGTAATTTCCATCTGGCAAATCAAAAAAAAAAACCCCAATAAATAAAAACCTGTTGTCAGAAACCACAATGACACAATAGTACAAGTTGGATTGCACATCTGCACAGAATAGACATCATCCTTTCCTCATTGCCCCCTATGATTCAACACAGTTCAAAACATATGAAATTTAGAGTCCACTGACCTGTTCGTCTTCTGTCCACTTTTTGTCCACGCCTTTCGGAACTGGATTTCGAACCAACGCTTGTAACGCTTTCCCAGTGTCGTAATTGCTTGCATGTAACTGTAACCACAACAACAAAATGTTATCATTTTATATTTGCATCGCGTTTTATGCAACATAAACGACAATTTGCACGTAATTTCGCGCAAGTGCTTCGATTCAATACGCTTCATCTCCATACGGTAGGAACAACAAATAAATTTAAAATATGATCCAATATCCTATACCCCGGGTCATAAATTCACCCTAAGCGGAAATACCTAAATAATATATTTTAAAAAATTATGTCGACATTTTTTTTTTTTTTTTTTTTTGCTTGTCCTTGGATTTAATGATTGAAACTGTCTCAATGCAGTTACATGATAAAAAAAATATATTGTCTCTTCACATTTATGGCAGTTGAATCCATTCGGATATTAAAAAAGAAAAATAAGCTCTGGGATAATTGTTTAGAGATAGCGTTTAAATAAATGGTTGTTTTTCACTAAAGGAAAGGGGAAAAAAAAAAGAGAGAGAAAATTGTTGGCCCATGACTTATATTAACACGCAATGAAACAACATTACACAGCGTAAAAAAATGCTAAAATATTTGAAAAAAAATAAATCCATATCGAATACCATTAAAAAATTACTTAAACTGCACGTCTAAACCAATTTCACTCACTTTAAATCCGCTCTCATACCGCATTTCCCGTTATCTCTAATCCAAATTTCATCTAGAAAGAATTCCCAACATTTCCTGTTGCCTTGTGCTTCCATTTGAGTCTTTGACAAGATGGAAACTTAAGAGATTGGAAAAAATAAAAAGCAAATCCCCTCGGTGCCTGGCAAAATCCCAAAAACTTTTTTTTTCCTTCCCGTCTCTCTCTCTCTCTCTCTCTCTTCTTCTTCTTCTCTTTCTCTCGTGCCTCACTTGTTTCCAACGATGAAATTGGGTGTCAGAACATGCACATAAAGCACATTGTACCAAGTGCGCATTTAACTCCGCCTCATTTTCTCCTTTTACACACTTCAAAAAGTGTCCATTAAATGAGACTTGCTGAAATGCTTTCAATTATTTCCCACATATCTTAACATTTTTCAACGTTCAACCATTATATCCTACGTACTCCATCCCAATAAAATATAATCAATTTCCCGCAAATCTGATTTCTACATGACTCATACGCTAAATTTTATTATTTGCCAAACTCTTATTATCCAAGCTTCACCGCAACTTACACAAATTGCATTACGTATTCATCACATCCGCCACATCCACCAACGACTACTAGTAATTTGCACATAAAATCATAGACCAAAAGCCACCACACTTTATTCTCGGCTCACAATCCGGGGTCGCCGTGAACCCTAATTTATGCATCGAGAGGTCATATTGAACAAAAACCAGGAATACAACTCGTCAATTGAGGTCTTAATAAATTATGCGCGGTAGATGTTGGGAGGAATAAATGTGTGGAAAAATGCACATATTTGAGATTCTGGCGCAAGAGTGGTCTCGCGATACTTACTATGTCCATGGCATTGATAGTGGTGTCGTCACGAGAAGCGGCCAAACAACCGTCGTCAGCAGAACCGCCGTCACACATCCCTGCGAACGCAGCCATGCTCCTAGAATTAAGAAAAAACGAATCACTTAATGTGAAAATAATTACAGGATAAAACTCGCAATTCCAGCAAATTATTATTTATTATTACAAGCCCCGAATCTCATTTTTAAAATAAAAATAAAATTCTTGGTCACACATGTTTTTGAATTTATATTTCCGCCATTTTGTGCTTTGATTAACCCTGCTCTTGAAAACCGAAGAAAAAAATCAACGCTGCATTTTCCCACCCACTCCAAATCTCCACTTAAACAGCAGACAAAAGAGAATTTCGACGCGTTCACAACACCACGCTATAAAAAAAAAAAAAAAAAAAAAAATCAAAAGAAAAATCGATTGAGAAAAAAAAATTAGGTCTTTGGTCCTCTTGACACTTTAAAAAAAAAATGTTTGTACAGCAAATCCAGTTAATTTATTTCCACAATGGTGTTATCCGGGGATAAGATCAGCCTTGTCTTAACTGACCCTCTTTCTACTCCTTCAGATTACCGCCCCCGCATCCCTTTCGGGATTGTGTGAATGCAAGAGAAACCTCTCAAGCAAATCCAACAGTTTGTGGAACCTTTCACGTGTGACTGTCATCAAGATATGCACGAGGGAGGAAGGAAGACGGAGTCGGGTGACAGCGGGACAAAAGGAATATTGTGGGAAGAAATGCGCGGATTATTTGATGACACGACATCTTTACTTTTTGCTATTTTTCTTTTCTTTCAAATTACAATACAGTCGGATCGCGGAAAAATACAGCTTTCTAGTGCGAACGTGATTGACCTTGGGCAAGTTTGTTGTCGTCCATAACTCGCAGTCGTCAAAGCACTTTTTATGTAGTGCAATAACTACATGTTTATCTTACCTGGCAGCTCTGAGGTACATAAGAAGGTCACAGTCGGGCATGCCTGGTAACCACCGCACTTCCTCCCATTGCTGGCACTTTTCGGGCATTCCATCGGGATGGACATTTGCTTTGTATTCGGGAAGGCGAGCCTGTAATTAAACAAGAGAAAAATTTCCATAATTTAGATTGTTACAGAAATTTCATTGTTGTTATTTTCTTTGTCACTGGGTTATTAATAATACCTGATGGCTGGGTCCGACCCTAATCTCTCCCTGGGTGCTCGCCAGCCTTCTGGTTTCAGGGTTATAACCAAGAATGTAGAAGAAACTGTCAGGTTTCGGAAGGAAATCTTTTACTGCAAAGATGTCCTGATAATGATGCACGTCGCACTGGCCTCTGTAGTTAAAAATTAGTAAAAAAAATAATCAGATTGCTGTAATTGTAAACGTATACAATAATATGTCAATATTCTATTAGGTAAGTTGGATGTTATACTACACATGCAGACATGTATTATTTTTTTATGACCAACTGCAGGAAGTGTGCAGGTATAGATCACAAAAATATTAAATTATAAATTTTTTTCCCAACAAGAATTTTTTTTTTTTTTTTAATATTATAATTTTCCATATTAATAAATGACCAGTTTCAATACATACAAAAGAAGTAGATAATAATTTATGGCTCATTGTGTAATTGAAGCTTGTTTACCTTAAAGTTGACACGGGATATGTGTCAGTAGCATCGGAGATAAACAGTTCTCTTGCTTTCACAACAGGATCCTTAACAATTAAATTTTTCCCTGATTCTGAAATTTACAAATAAAAAAATTATAACCTGTTTTTTTTTTTTGTTTTTTTTTTTTAGTACTGTTTATGTGATTATAATTTTTAATAATTTTTAAAAATAAAAAAATAGTTTCCAACAACAAATCGATTTTTTTTTAACACTCTAAAATCTGTTTTACCAGTCGAAATAAATTTCAATTTGTCTCAATTAATGTTATTGATGTTACCTCTGCTACTTTCCGTCATTATCCATATCAATCAAACAATAAAAAAAAAATTCTTCACGAGTAAACAATTGTTTACCCACAATGCATAGAAGTGAAAACGATAGTAGTTAAAACGTGCGGCAAGTACTGATTGCATAAATCACGTTTAAGCGCAATCGGAAAATGAAAATCGGAAATAATCAAGGATAGAAAAAAAAAATAACGACTAGGAAAGAAGAGCTCGCTCATTTAAACATCACTCACCCATCAAAGTGTGGAATTCATTCCCTTAATCCAAAGTTCTTGGAAAAAGCAAGCGTTACTGCGTTTCAGGATGCGGCGGCCAAAACTAGCTAAAATCTGTACAGTATTCCACTTCTCCAAAAACACAACACCCTCATTATTGACTCGACGACTCAACACCGACGGCCATTACGTGCAAATCCCGCAGCTAACACAACGCGCGCTCCTATTGGCCTGCACTTAATCGAAAAGCT
>JAQFZP010000121.1:0-58567 GCA_034695745.1 Geophilus truncorum | reverse complement strand
CCCCCCAAAAAAAAAATAACATAAGACCAAGTCTGACTCACATAATGATGGCAAAAAAATGGCGGGAACCCGGAGATCCAAGTCGAGTGTAATTGCATTCCTAACGTTAATTGAATTTAACGTTATAGAATGAAGGCAATTTTTTTTATTGGTCCCTAGTTGTCAGAAATATTTAACTGCAAGTGACATTGGTAATTATGGAAATTAATTGTAATTTTTTTTGTTATGGTAAAATGCAAGTCATTTATGGAACCCTCCCTTCAAAAAATAAAAAAAAATAAAAAAATCTCTGTTTACATTCTTGAAAAGCGATAAACTCTAAATGAATCATCACTAGACACAGGATGGCAAACAACTTTTCACATCCCCTAGATATCGAAAAGTCAGAAGCAAAACAGTAAACTTACAAGCGTCATTATGACGTCAAAAAAATTATTTTTTCATCTAAAAAACTATTTCTATACATAATCTGAAAATAAAAAAAAACGGAAGGCGATTCATAATTCCCACTAATTCGCTCCCACAAAACCTAGTTGACGTTACAAATCCTGGATATTGACCTCCCCCATAAATTGCACATCCACAAAAGAAATAGAATAAAGCGTAAAATGAAATAAAATAAATAAAAAAAAAATACCCCACCCAGTTTAGGAGACGGAAGACTCATGGGTTCCCGGAAAAGAAAAAATAAAATAGCAACAAAACCACACCGAAAAGCCAAACCAAGTGTAGAACCCGGTTTGAATTCGCATTGACATCATTGAAATATTTTATTCATTTGTCCAGACGCCTGTCTCCATACAATAAATACACAGACAGCATTTCTATACACAACGCGTCATTAACGAGACAAATAAAATTTCCTATATCTTGTTTTTGGTCTAAGGTAAACTCAGACAGGTGACGAAACGAAGCGGAAACACCTGTGGTACTTTTTTATCACCCTTATTAATCCCAAGGTTGTTCTAAATGTAAAGAGACATCGATAAATATTGAGTAAAGAGCATCTATTTTGAAAGGGAATAAAAATAACGACGTGTTTGTCGCATGTACAAAAAACCCATGGCCTTAATTCTCGTGACGTCGGGTCACTGTGTCCGCGTGACGCAAAACCCGTCCTTGAGAATAAAGTGTGATGCAATTGTAGAGACGTTTTCCCATTAATGAGTGTTAATATTAAAAGCACTTTGCATTCAAGGATTGATGACGTCACGTTTGAATCAGTCCGCGACATAAAGAAAGAAATTCAAGTGCAGTGACAATTCGTTTTTTATTTTATTTTTTTTTCTTTAACCACTTCTTTCTTTTATTTTGCGACCAGGCTGTGCTGTACAGAGCACTAGGTCTGCAGGTCGGGGTCATCATCACACATCCTCGGGCATTTTTTCATACAAACTAACGAGCTTGGGGCATTCAAACGAGGTGAGAAAGATTTGCTCCCATTACTGCATCCGTCAGGAAATTTTTGTTTTTTTTTCTACTTACAATTTTTTCATTTATTAACTCCTGAATTTTGCATTAATAATTGAACTGTAATTATAATTAAATTTCTTTTCAACTCTTAATTGCGTTGGAGAATGCAAAATAATAATTAAATTTCAAAGGGTTAGGGTGGAACAGGTGGGATCAACACCTTTCATCCCGGAGTGTGATTAAAGTTTCTTTTCCCGTCTTTTAGCTTCCGTGACCGGCCGGTATCGCCGTTTCACTTCCGTCAGTGAACCGCCCCCGATATGTGCTTCCTTCCTTTGACATTTTTCGAGGGTATACAAATTAGAAACATGTAAGATTTAATTTTTTTTATTAGTCTATACAACTACCGTTTTATTAAAACCGCCGGTGCACAATAAATAATTGATACAATGATTAAAGATTTAGGTGAACAAGTTCGTAAAACACGACTGAACGAATTCAATCATGGGAGTTGAGTTCAATCAAAAGTAGTAAACAAGCCAATAATTTGCTGAGCGCGTTTACCAACACCCTATGATTTCCAAGTGGCAGGTTGAAAAATCGGATCAACGAACTTCTTCTCCTTTCTGGCCAGAATATCAAACCAAACCAGTTGCTGCAAAATGCGATCTAAAAATAAAGTCGATCTCTGAAGGGGGAAAATAATCCACCAATTGCCACCCACATTAGGTTAAACGAAGAAAGGTAATTGGCCTCATTGACAGAACGGAAAATCATACAAATTAGCCATTGATGTGAGGTGTAATTTCTGCACATAAATAATTCGGTGAAAGCATGTTAAACATTCCCCTTGCCACAAACCCAACAAAAGTCGTTCACTTAGGAACTGATAAATCAGCTGGGAAAGTCAATTACCCCGGCTAACCTTTTCATTTCCCTTGCTAGTTCTCAATACGATCAACTTAATTGAAACCAGCTACAAACAGAAACCCAAGAAGCCCAAGAAATGAGTCAAGCAATGAGGCACCACCGACTCCCATCCCATGCAAGGGTGGAGGACTTGAAAAGTGCCACTAAACATCTGACACCCTTCACATTTTAACACGCAAACCGGAACACCAGTAATAAACGCCGGCATTTCCGAAAACATCGCAAGAATCGATTAAAATTCGTCTCGTTTTCAATGTACAAACCTCAAAACTACCTTTTAAACACCGTGGAGAAATAATTCGTCGCTGCAAAGAACCCCGAGAGCCAATCCAGGTCTTTGAAGGGAAAAATCAATACCCAGAATCCCGCCTTTTAAAGTGCATTGGGTACGTGTAAAGGCCAATCCAATCGCAATTTTACGGGACATTGAGTACTCTGGTTTGAGTTCCAACATGCATCTCATCCATCAGGAGTTAAAGCAGAAAAGCTGTTAGTTATCATCTGGTCTCTGTCCGAGAGCCGATATCTGGACGTGGTCAGCCGGGCGCCCAAATAGACAAGACCCATTTCCTCTGGAAAACACCCACATGAGTCAGGAACTAGCACCATTAGGGCAGGGAGGAGGAGAAAGCAAAGGGTCGGAGTGGTCAAGCGGGCAGTAATCGCAACTAAACCCAAGGGGTGCTCAGTGGGGGCCAGTGGCGCCTCGGAACAGCTGCTGGGAGGTCAAGGGGTCAAATAGCATGGCTGTAGAACTAGAACCCCCGATGGTCACTGCACTGCGGCTGAGTTATGGACTCGTGTTTTCCTTACCCCTTTTCCCTCTCCACCTGAGATAATTTCCTGTTGACAAAACAACAACAAATTACGGTTTTATCAATGCTTTAAGAATTGAAAAGATTAATAGCTGCAAACAACATCCTACATAAGTTTTTTTTTTTTTATTAAATAAATTGTTAACTCAGAAGAGGAAGTTCATTGGCATCTCGAATGAATTAAATTACATGAAAACATGGACTGATGCCAAACTTGAGTGGTGTAACAATAATTGACAGTAGTAGGGCAGTGGAACCTTCAAAAAAAGACAAGTTGTGCATTCTTTTTAAAAAATCTTTTACTCATTTTGCACCCACATATCACGTTTCATGTGCAACAGAAGGACTTTTAATTCGGACAAAAGAACATCAGCTGAAGATTTGCCAGACCACATATCCCTCAGCTTATTTTTATATAGGCGAGGTTAGGGATTAAGGTTTTGTTCGATACCCCTCACCCGTACTGAAACCACACACACGTTTGATCGCTTAGCATCATGAGTATTCTCGTCACTCGCAAGACTGGGGCACTAAAGAAACAACCTCGACCTCGTGAATAACCCTCCGAAAATAAAAGGCGGCTCAGCAAGGATGGGTCTCTTCTTCTTCTTCATTCCGACACCCGGATGGAATACTAAACACATCGAGCAATTTATCTTTTCTTTTTTTATTTAACTCTTCAATGACATCCGTTCCATCAATTCTTCTTGAGATAATTCAAGAGATGGATGCCCTTGATAAATTCTTTGCATGAAATGAAAGGTCAAAAGTCAACTCAACCGTGTCATGAGGTCAGTGGTTGTTTGTATACGTTTTGGAGAGTTTAGATGAAATAAACGAAGCGCCTTTAAAGTAGGTTTGATTTTAGGGTTACGATTTTTAACAACATTTTCGATAATGTCTTGAATCCGCCCAATGCTGGCTTCGAATTTACTTAGTGCAAAGCAAACTTTGTGACGCCCGTTCGTAGTCTGGGAGAAAAATCCCTTGTGCCAACTCGCCAGCACGGTTTGCAGTGGTTCAACACGTTGTATTCATCAGAAAAGATTACAGAACGGTGTCTTCCTCCCTTCCCCTTTCTTTCCCGTTACCTTATCTGCGCCTAAACCTATTTGCAAAGTGACTTTTGTAATTTGAAGAGAAAAAGCAGAGCGAAGAGCGTACCAAACAAAGTCACATCTGACCAACAGATGACATGATACAGTATTGCGCGCAAGATAAGTCAAGGTCGTCGAGGAAAAAAAAAACAAAAAAAACCCAATATGGGTAAGGGTGGAGTATGAGAAATTTCCAGACAACTGTTGCAGGAAAATACAAGTCCAAATAGGTTTCAAGGTCTTGAGATAAACGAGAGAATGGAGGAAAAAATGGACATAACAATAAGGTGAATTTTTGTATGGGAATAATTCAAAGTTACAGCGGAAAAAACATGCAATTTTCAAGGACCCCTGGCCACTTTCCATTAAATAAGCACGAGACTAGACGTGCTATTTCTCTTCTTTTTCTTTTACATTTTTTTACACTGAGCGCGGGGGAGGATCCTGGAGGGAAAAGGCTCTGTCCCTTTCAAGGTCAAGGCCAGTTTTAGCCTCGGAGAATGAATAGCAATCAGTACGAGTGTTGAAAAAAGTAAATAAGTAATTCAAACATACAAACACCGAAAAAAATGCAAATGATAAACACGATTTATTTATTTATACATTTTTTTTTTTTTAAATTTTAAAAAAGAAGAAAAAAAAAACTGTAAAATTAAATGTAATTAATCACGCAGCAGAAGGAATCTAAATAAATGATAGGCGACTATATATTGATATTGATATATGACCCTGACCGATAGGTTGACCGATGCTGCGCCACCCTGGCCGGCGGGCGAATTGAGTTTCAAGGCCATGTCGGTTACACAACACTAGATTAGGACAAAAACAACGGTTTAAGTGCGAGGAAGAGAGGAGTATATATCATTTCGGACAGTTATCTGGGGTCGAAAGGATGGAGATTGGAGCGGACTAATGGGACGTGGCGAGATAATGAGAAATTTCGGGCTGATAAGAGGCAAAAAAGAGAGGGTATTTTTCCACGCTCTCCCTTTGTCTATATTTGGATTTGGATGTATTGTAAGAATGGTTCTACGAACACAGGTGCGTGCTTAGGTATTCAAAGAAGGGGTGGAGTTGTGTAAACCTATCGCCGCCATCACCGAGAGCTTTTGACCACGCCCTGAAACAACCATCCATCAAATTGCATTTCAACTCGTTTAATCAAGCGTGCAACTGACTGAAAGATTATCTTATGCGATGATGACGTCACTTTTACACACAAACGCAATAAATTGGACCGAGTTGAGTACATCTTCTCTTCGTTGTGCAATGTCGGCGACCAGTTTTACGCAAGAAATCCCTTTTTATTTATATATATATATACAAGTACTGTATATAGAAGGATACGGTACGGATTTCCCGTTTTTAGTGTTGCACTCGGTTGAAGCTTATCACTGCTTCATTTCCTCGCTCTGTAATTGATCGAAACAAGTACTTGCCTAATATGAAACTTTAATTTACCATCGCCTAACAATACCACTTCCTTTTTAACGAACGTCAACTAACCTTGTACACTCATAATGAAAATGCACTTCTGCGTAAATCCTACTCGTTTCGATAATAGATCAACACAAGGCGAAAAAAAATGGGGAAAAAAGAAGGAAAACCCTTATTGAAAAATGTAACGATGAAACAAGCACATCAATCAAAGTTGAAAAGATGATGCATCGACCTTGATCGTGAAACAACTCGAACAGTTACATACACCGTGAACTTGACCTATTTTACGTACAACGGACTCATATCGATGCAAATAATAGAAAGATCCATTCTTTCCCACCACTTTTCTTATTACTGCACACTTGTGACACACTTAGCAGAGCAATTCAATTTAATGTGCCACTGAATGAAGTCATTTTATCTTTTGTTTGATGCAATATCAACTATAAATAGAAAGTTTTTAACATTAAAAACTGCCATACTACATCGTTCCAGTTTCTTTCACTCCCATCATTATAAAATAGAAAACCTCTTAGACTCGCAAAGAAAACACTATTCAAACGAGGAAAAATTCTAAACACAATCGGATAAGATTGGACTATTTTCCGACTCATTTCCAATACAATTAAAAGTCACCAAGTCTTTCCTCTAAAGCGGATGGATATTTTTGCAGTCACGCATCGTGTACTTCCTTCGCCTCGGGGGTTCTCGGCCCCGATTTTCAAGGGCGCGCACTGACATACATTTGCTTGGATACTTCGTGAAGTCTTGAGAACCCGAAGGAGCGCTAAGAGAAAAAAATAATTGATGTGAAAAAAAAAGAAAAGCAAATTACAGTGCTCAGAAAAGTCAAAAGCAGGAAGAAAGTAAATGTTTTCCAAGAAGCTAGATTCTCATTATGCTAAGCCATGCAACTAGTCAAACTTTCAAATTGGATATTTTTTTTCTTCTCTACACTTACATACATCTAATTTGCAGAAAAGGAAGAAAGAAAGAAAGAAAGAAAGAAAGAAAAAAAAAAGATGGAAAACCAATTTTGTCTGCAAGAAGAGAAAATTATCCCACGCCACGAATGCACATACTGTACCCCCTCATCTGAACAACCGTTAGACGGTGTAACCAAGATAAAGTGTTAACCAATTTGTGCCGGAACGTTAATTTTCATAGCCCGTTAATTTTAATTGCACATTCCCTTTAAAAGTTTTTTCTTCTTTCTCTTTTTTGTGTTGTTGTTTGCAACAGTTTGCCCTAAAAAGTTTTATTCTTTTAATAGCATTAAATCAAGCAGTAAATAAAAGAAAAACGTGACATGTTTCCTTGAGGTAAGGGACAGATTCGAGCCTCCTCACCTTGAACTAAGAAGCTCGAGCCCTTCCAGCATCCATTAAGGGCGGGCGGGACCTCGGATGGCGGCCATTGCCTGCCCAGTTCAAGGCAAGAAGTGACGCACGAATTGAGAGGGAGAAGAGCCTTGTTCTTTGCCTTGCACTTCTTTAGCATGAACGTCACGTTGCGAGCGCGAGAAAAGCGAGAGAAAGCGCGCGAGTTATAATCAAAGTACTAATAGGTAAAAAATACTTGGGCAAACATAAAATCTCATTAAGCCCTGCATAAGTGGCAAGGAAAGATCATTTATTCTACAACTTTATTCTCCTCGTTTTGCCATCTTGGGCAGAAAGATCACGCACGACACGCAACGAGCATTCCAATTACTTGTTTCGCTTTTATTTTTTTTAATTATATATTATTTCGAAAAATATAAAAAAAAATTGTAAAAAGTCAACAATTTTTTATACTTGGTATTTTTGTAATTTTTTTATTTTTTAAATTTTTAAATTTTTTTTATTTTCTGAGCTGTCAGTTTTTACGTTCGTTTCTTAGACGATGAAAAGGCGGAGCATTATCCAAGACGAGGAATCTCCAAGGGCGTCTTGGGCCGCTTCTCTTGCGCATCTCGCACACTACAATCAACACGGATGCGAGTTTCTTGCCAACCGTGGCATTGTGTGAAAAAGCCGGCCAAATTTGCAAACGTTCATTAAAGCCACGAGCTATGAAGTAGCTAGAGAAATTCCAAAAAATGCGCAAACAAAAACACACCTATTTATTATTTCTCTGAAAAATCTCTTAAGTAATCCGCGTTAATCCTTTTGGGTCCCATCAGTCTGGGCGCCAGCGAGTCTCCACACCCATCTTAAAGAGAAAGGGATGTTCAAAACAAAGAATCTGACCTCAAAGACACGATAGGGCGCTTGGAAAAAAACCCACATTTAGCTCGCTTCCTCATCTCTCTGCCTAACTAGCAGGTGTCAGGAAATTGAAAGTAGACAGTTTTAGACACCTGGGAGTGAATGGAAGGAAAGGGGAGGAAAAAGGAATGACGTGTTATATCTCATAGTTCACTGTGAAAAATGAAAGTAACTCCGAGCAAAATTTATTAAAAAATAGATCTACTAACAACATGCCATCAGAATGCAAACATTATCACAATTTGTTTTCCATTTGGGTTTACTTTTTAGAATAAATTTAAATTGCGACCTTTAAACTTGTTTCTTTCACTAATATTTACCTTCGAAATTTGAATCGCATTTGAATATCATTTGAATACCGGTACTTGAAATTTAAATGCTGAAGTCTATTCCATACAGTTCCATGGCTCATTACCTGTGCTATTTATCTTAGGCGGAGGAGAGGAAAGAAAGAAAGAAAAGAAAAGAAAGGAACTGCGAAAGAAAAGGAAAGGAAAAAGGAGAACGAAAAAAATTGTACAAAGTCATAAAACCTTATGACCAATCCAGCAATAAACCCCAATGACCAAATCTTATGTT
The DNA here is from genome assembly GCA_034695745.1 of Geophilus truncorum. NCBI lineage: Eukaryota > Metazoa > Arthropoda > Chilopoda > Geophilomorpha > Geophilidae > Geophilus > Geophilus truncorum. The sequence goes on along the minus strand of JAQFZP010000121.1, from coordinate 50,044 downwards.
TCATCGCCAGATATCTCTCGGGAGACTGCAAGAAAAGAACTTTCCGACTCCACCTGTACACACCGTATGCACCTAAAAAGTCGTGGAACAAAAGGGTTGGCCTTATTTCTTTTGTGTTAGACGCCACCTTTTACGACTAGCTATTTGGTTAACTTCTATCGTCCCTTCCTTCTTCTTCCTAGAAAACCCTGGCGCCATTGAGGAGCGGAAACAAAGACCATGGGACCCCCTCCGCCACTCACCAAAACTCCCGCACTTCCTCGTGTGTTCTCCCGCCCACCACGCCAACCCTTTCGGGCTCTACAGCAACCAGCTGGAACGCAATAGCCTCGGGCTTGTCTTTTTGGACAAGTAAAATCAAAAAAGAAAAGGAAAAGAAAGAAAGAAAGAAAGAAAGAAAGAGGAGGTGGGCTACTGGAGCACGACGAAATGGAGAAAGGGATTCCCTCTGAAATGCCATTTAATGACCAAGAAAACAAATAAACAGCCGATCCTTAAAGTCCTTGTAATGTAACAATCATGTAAACAAATCACCCACTTCACCTATTTGACCTTTTTTCTAACTTCTTTGCCAGTTATAAAAAATGGAAATTTATTCCACAAAATGCGGGTCTTTTGCATTTCCAACGGCTTTAGTAAAAGATTTAAAGCTGCATAATCATCGGAGACTGGCATTCTCTTCTTTTATCCGTCGCAGCAGGTAACGGGATGCACTTGAAAGGGTTAAAGACGTGCGTTTAAATCAGAGTCACGATGGAACCACCTGTGCCTCGACCACTTGTGTATAAACCATAAAGAAGTAAGAAGTTTTCAAGTTGCAGAGAAGTCAAAGTGACATGCATTCTGTCGTCACTCGGGCCACCTGGATCACATCTGTCTTCAAACTCCCCAATCATTCATCTGTGAAAACACGGCACTCAATTCCCTCGTTCTTTTAGGACTTTTAACTTGTCGCTTCAATACGTCTCACGCATCTGACAAATACTGTCAACCCAGATAAGTATCTGAAACCCCGAAAACCCCACGCGCTTTTCCCTCGCATAATTTACCCATTGACAAATAACCGCAAAAAGTACCAACCACAAGTGACAACCCTTTTTAAGAAATCCGTCCAGACAGTTGACCACCCACACGTTTGCCTCGTTTCTGAAACATGTCGAATTCATCCCCAGAAATCCCAAAAGACCTGCAAAATAGAGGAGAAAGAGGAAACCATGGATGTAGGGGGAATGTTTACACCCGGTCCTGCAAACTGTGTTGCTTGTGGGTGGTTGTAGGGGATGACGGGAACGAGGCGGGAGGTGGGAGGTGGGAGGTGGGAGGTGGGGGAGTGCATCTTTCCTCGAGTGGCATCGAGGGCTTTAGTTCAGGCCTCAAAGACCTCCTTTATCCTCTCTTTTGGTTGCAGATGGAGAAGAGATAAGTTAGAGGGTGGAGGGTGAATGAATGACAGAGAAAAGGGACGCGTGATCGGGTTTCGTGACACCCCCGCATCGATACGAGGCGAAAGGGGTCAGTAACCGAGGCATCTACTTTCAGTTTCAATAAACAATAAGACAAGTTAAACAAATGACGAGATTTACAAGGGTTTAAAATTGCATCGGCGCGAGATGCTTGTGTTGCTACAAGATCAAAAGAGTAATGACAGATAATTCGGTAGACAGGGATTGGATTGTTGTTGCCTGTGTACAACGGAATTTAAGACTCGGATAAAAACAATTGTCATTTTACACCCGCGAATCACGTTACAGGAACACATTTCAATGCAACTGTGGATACTATACCCACACCAAAACCATAATAACAACAATTCAAAGAATAAAACACAAATAGGTAAAATATGGAAGAATTTGACTTTGCAGTCTCGAATTACAGAGCTACATTTCAATTCTGGAAAATTACACGGAATCAAACGTGGCTGATAAAAATATTTTACTATTTTTTATGCCTTTATGCATCTTTTTTTTCTGTTTGTTTTTATTATTGATGTATTCACCCTATTTTTCATTTGAATATAGTTCCTGCGTGATGCACACTTTGTATTCGAAGTTGTACACGATGCTTCCCTCTTTTCATTTCAAAAAAGTGAACACCCGGTTGCACATCTGAACACACATTTTATTCAAAACTCTCACAAACACCTCGCTGTATTTGATCAGTGCATCATGCAACCGATTCATTTCCTCGCTCTTCATCGCACCTGTTGCATGTCGGGAGGATGTCATATACAACAGATCACTGTTCAAAACTTTTTTTTTTCAATAAGATGATATATTTTTATCTAGTTCCGTGCTACTTTTCTGACTATTGAAATTTATATATTTCAAACGTAGGAATTCCCATTAAGAACCGTGACCTTTTGGCCTATTTCATCCTAGAGTTAAATAAACAAACAGATTAACGTTAAATAAATGTAAATTTTTTAAAAGTAAAATTAGGTCTATTTAATGAAGTTTGGACGAATGAGGTTAATCAAATCTATTAGGTGGTTATCATGTTTTTCTCAACATGTTTACAGTCAATTTGACAGCAAATTTTGTTATCTCATCTCTCGAGATAGCAATTATAAATTATCTGTGAATCTATCATTTGAGGGCTGCCGAATCATTTCTATATAGTAAATTTTGTTATAAATTGAATTTTGATAATTCACTGTAATTTAATAAATTAATAAAAATAAATAAAATGACTGGATCCGTGAATATTTCCTATTGACCTTGTAATTCAAATTCTAGGAAAAACCAAACCGCAATTTATTTTCTCAAATTACCGTAAATAAAAAATTAATAATTGAATTAGAAAATAACGTTATCGTCAAATTAACTTCATTTTCACCCTTCAAATAGAAGAAAACAGGTTGACAAGTCAGTGCACTATCCCCTTCATTCTTTTGGTCAACAAGTGTGATAAGGACAACCTTCTCTGCTGACCCTGACACATATTCATGAAGCTACACGCACCACATGGTTTCATAACCCTTCCCTCACTGAAAATTCTTGGAAAAATTCCCTTCTCCCCTTCTCAAAACCACCTCATTATTTTTCCCCTTTTCTGACCACTTTTTCATTTTATTAAAAAACAAAAAAATTAAAATTGTGAAATCTAATAGTGTTTGCGTGTAAGGAAACCACAGACGTTAAAAGGGAGATTGTTAGAAAAAAGAATCCCATCCGTCATAATTTTTATGTTATTCTCGCTCGGTTACCAGTGCATCTCTTGTAATATTCATGCATTCCAAGCACCAACAAAATGTTATCTAAGAACCTTGGGATGGCGTCAAATCCCCTTTGAAAACTCTCTCATCATGTTTGCTTTGACGGAGCGTTAATTATCAAATGGTCACTTCTTGTGGGCCACCAGTTCAATTTCCCCTGTTTAGGCTCCTTAAAAAGAGGGCGACCTTGTCCTTGCTTCACGCTCTGCCGCTCACTTTTCTCATTCTCAGACGATACAAAAGAAGAGAGAGGCTTAACATGGACAAAGTCAGGCGGTTACTCAGCCTCGAGGTCAGAACATAAAAAAGTCATAATCATACTATATACATAATTTTATTTTTTTTGGTACAGTAATTTTACACTTAAAATTCCGTAACCGAAACCGAGTGAATTAACTTTTTTTTTTTATTTTCTAAACTTTCAATGATGTCATCTCATTACCCTTTTTAATTATCAAATTCAGTGGAATAGCGGATGTTGGTTGGGATTGTTTTGAAGGGAAATTACATATAAACTGATCGAGTCAGCGATTATGCCTGTGTACATTTAATAGTATGCCCAAATGAAAAATAGCGAGGAAAATTACGAGTCGATATCCCCTTAGCGAGAGAAAAGAAAAGAATGGGATGCTGGAGAGCCACAAAGAATCAAGAGTCGTAAAGTAAAACGCACACAATGAGCAATTACAATTGTCTATTTTCCTTGCACCTTTCTTTAACTGCAGGAGGAAGGAGACCTTGAACAAATTATAAACAACACCAAGGACTGGACGTTAGGAGGAGCCTTTGGGGTTGTGAAATTTTCATGAATTCTTCGCTGAGTGCACGCACATTCACGATAAGAGAGTGGTCGTCGTTAATTTCCAAGGAGTGCTCCAACTCCGCCCTAACGACTCGCAAAAAAACCGCCATTCAAATCAAACAGATAAAAATAAAAAATTTCGAAATGTATATATAACATTCTGTGCATTGAATTTATAAAATTGCATAACTAATCTAATTATTTGGTGTGAGATATCTATTTTCTGTTACTAGTTAGAAGATAATTGTTTATCTTTATAGACACTAAATGATAACTTTTTAGTCGGATGATGTTGTTGTGGAAAATCGATGAAAAAATTAGAGGTCATCAGTAATAACATGCAAGATAATTTGATAATAAGTACCAGTCTAAAGTGTTTGTTACGTGTCATTCTAAATTTTTTTTTTTTTTTTTTTACAAAATGCAATATAGAAACCGAACTTTATTTTTTGCACTTCAAACTTTATTTCTTATCTTTTTAGTATACATTTTCACGAGGAAATGTAGACATTACAAATTGTTTCACATCTCGGTATAAGCTAAAAATAAATGTTTTACTCAAAGAAAATAACTTCTTTTCATAACATCTGATACTTTAAAAAAAAAAAAAAAAAACTGTTTCATAGAAGACATTCAATCTATACATGCAGAACCACACGTAAACAAAACAAAACCTGAGTCGTATTTACAAATGAAAGCAATTCCAAAACATTAGCTGGAAATAAAACAGCGAAATTTTAAAGTAAAAATACACTGCAAATCAGATTAAATATCTCAATTTTCTAAATTCAAGTTAAAAAAAAAAAAAAATATTTCTTAGTTGTTAAAAAGTTCGTCTGCCCATCACGACACTCGTAAAATAAGCACTAACGCCCTTAATAAATTTGTCACCAGGGGGAGGCCATCGTTGGTTATTACGGTATTTTACTTTAAAGCCTGATCAACTAAGCCGCAAGAAATGAAGAAAAAAATCTTCGACGGGACTTCTGGATTCTTTAAGACTGACCTACTGACTGATATTAACCTAAGGTTCGCCCACAGCGATTTTTGACGACCCAGCAAATGGAAGATGTGGTAAGTGAAAGTTTCAATTTGACATTTAGGCCTAATGATTTACTCGCATAACGTGGGAATTCCCAGTAAAAACGCATATTATGTGCAATTTCCCCCAAACACCGCCAGAGGTCGGTTACAAACTTCTCATTTGCTATTTCTCGTTATTCATTTAATAAACAATCGCAGAGGGCGCAGTCCTCACAGCTGACTGAGTTCAATTGTGTGCTAATGAGTCTTGATGTTTGGGTGACTGATGGACGACGAAAGGAGTAAGAGATAATGGGGGTAGCAACGAGACAGTAGACGGGAATGAGATATAGGAAAGAAAGTGAGATTGTATTATTTCACACCAACACGATTGGAAACAATAACAGATTTTTTTTTCCTCGCATTGAAACAAATCACTGGAGGAAAAATTTCAAATCGTAAATAACATCTCACGCAGACATGAACTTGTCACGCCATCGCCCTCCCTCACGCAGACTTGTAACACCAGGGGTTGATGGGTATAAGGGGAAGAAAAGGGAGGATGCTCGTTATCACCCAGCAGCGATGTCCATCATTTTGGTGGGCCTCAATAACATTGAAGTGCCATGCTGACTGTAATTGCGTGCCGAATAATGAACATGCTGACCTTGACACCTGTTGATCAACAACTCGTAGACTCCGAAAAAAAAAATTAAAAATTAAAAACTTAATAAAAAAAATTGAAAATGCCATTTTGGGCAACTATAAATCATTCAGATTTGCAATTGCGTCATGCAAAGATTTGTGGAAATTTTTAGCAAAAAGGTGCGATTTGTGAATTCAAGGCTCTTATTGTTGAATGATTGAAACGTTAATGAATTCCTGCATTTCTTGTTTAAATATAATGATTATCCGGTGAGATAATAGTCGCAGATAGACGATGACCCCATCATAAAACGATCATTCTGCGAATTGCAAGATGATGATAGACAACAACAGAAATGTGAATAGCAAATTGATAAATGACGTCATCTTTTCATACCAAAACAAGACGAATGGTCACTCGATATAGCTCGAACTTAAGGGGTCAGTGTCGTTTATTTTGCCTTTTTATCCCCGACAAAACAAAAGAACAATAGACAACATCACCCACCCTCTACCCACCCCCTGGGAAGACGGATGAATGCCCCCGTCTGTCTCCATTGTCGGAGGCGGAGTCGATGGACAATCGTGACACGCGGTTGACTTTTGACGTTTTAAAGTGTTGCCTGGTATTATGTAGTACAGTGGAAAAAGAGTATGTCTTGTTTACCACTTGAAAATTATTGTTAATGCTTAATACGGCCGCTAGATGACCAAAATTATTTTCTCTTAAAATTTATCGTTTATTCGGAAACCAAAATTCGAAAAATTAGTGCGTGATTTGATTAGTCTGAAAATGCGGAGTCCAATTGAATTTTGATGACTAAAAAAGTGTGTTCAATTACTAATTTTCAAATTTCATGTGTAATTTTTATTATTTTTTTTCCTGTGTTTGGTATCTGTTAATGAGTCGCTGAATTGGTCATTGACTCGGTCGAAGTTCTCGTTCAATCAGTGATTAAAGATGGGTGCTGTCACACCCATTTATCGAACGCGAGACGAAATATTACTTCTCTTTATCTCCGAAACTCGAAATTATGTTACCATTTAGAAAAACACAAATACTTTATTAGTAAAAAGTATAAAAACAAGATAAAAACAAGATAAAAGCAACAATGATTTTTTTTGTGTAACAAAACTCATTATCATAATCTCACTTGCTATTGGTACAAACACGCAACTCCTGCACTGGTTGGTGGTGGCTTCACTGCGTGGCACAGACATGAAATGAAATTTTTTAAAGGAAAATTGTGTTTTCAATGCGAGGAAACTAAGCAATAGGGAAGCTGACACTATTTAGATGTTAAACACCCATACGAATTTGAGGAAAAATGGGAATGTAATAAATTATTATTATTTTATGTTGAATGAGTGAATGAGAGTGACAAAGTTGCCACACCCTGGGAATAAATCTACCAAATACAGCCTAAACGCCGCCCACACTCGTCATTCATTATGAAGCATCTACTTAAATTACTAAATCACATCCTTATACATGAAGCAGGTAGAATTTTGAAATATAAAGAGAAATAAGGTCTAAAAACAACCTTTTTCACATATAACTCACTGAAAAACAGGAATGAAATGACAAAATTTACAAAATCTTTCCTTGAAAAAAAAATAATTTTTTTCCTTCTCTGTGATGCATAAAATAACCACTTCACTAAATGAGGCACTTTTTCCGTGACTTGCATTTGGCCTTGAGAAAAGAAACTAAGTATGCTTTTTTTTTCCCTAAAAAAATTAATCCCGAAGTAAAATTTCTTAAAGGAAAAAAAAAAAAAGATGAGTGAATCAAAAATCACATGACATTTATTTGTGAATTTAGTTTAATTTTATATTTATTTTTTCGATGCACCGTGTGAAAAGTATCATCACGTGCAATAGAAAATGCTGAAGGACATGACTTCTACCTTGTTATTAATCAGAAAAAAAACGTATCTTTTAATTCTTTATATCCTCCTTTTATCACTTCGATCACGATAAGAAGAGTCGAAAAGGAGATGCAGTTGCTCAACTCGCTACTCGCTGCTCGGCACGTAGTAACAGAAAAAATAACTGATTTCACTTGTTGCTGCAACGCTTCGAAAAGAGGGGGATGAAGGGTGAAATTCTGAAACCTGTCGCATCTAAAAGGCGATTACGAGGCTGGATTTAAGGGTGTGGCGTGGCCTCTCGAGTGTATCCATCTTAGTGAGTGAGTAAGGGGAAGGCTGATGATGGCATTCCCGGCCTTGGACGCCGCCCAGGTGGAACGGATGCCCCACTTTTTCTCGCTCAGATAAGAAATTATTCCCCATCTCACTCACTCCCTCCCTCTTGGTACCTTAATTATCACCGGCATAAAAAATTAAAAAAATAAAATGAAAAAATAGTAATTAATGGGTGGTCTAGAGATTAATTTCCACTCTCATCTTACAAATTCCCATTAATATTCGTCTAGCTCTTTAAAGAGTGGAAAAAAGAGGTCATTCGAGGTTCGTAATTAGAATTGCAAATTTAGTTAGGTGAAAACAATGAAATTTGAATCCAGGAGTGGGAGTTTTTTTTTTCGAGTTTATTTGGTTTTTTTGTATTTTATTTAATGAGTTACGAGGTCAACGCACTCTTGCTCTTCCTTCCAGTCCCAGTGGCTTTGTTCAAGTTTCAGTTCCACATAACCTACATTAGCGGCGAGCGTGACGACTCCCTCCTCATACACGCCACCCACTCGTCGTCTATTGCTCAAAAGACACGCGTAGGACACGAGTTACAGAAAATGAGAATATTGGAACATGTGCACTGATATCACTTGTACCGAACCGAAAATGATATTTTCGGAAATATTTAATACGAGAGATGAAACCGCCGTCTTATCATAAATGGACGATAACACTAAAACAACAAAATCCTCGTAATCAGATCATTTTTTTTTAATTTTTTTTTCCAAGAAAAAAAATTTAAAAAATTAAAATAAATATATTTTTGATCTATGAAAGACGAGAAGCGGTATCCTTGAAAAGCTGATAAATTTTTTTTCTGATTGATAGTGTTATAGAGACTAAAAAATGTGAAATTCAAAGTCATACATAAAAACGTCAGATTGAAACTATTTGCGATAAGGAAGAAGAGATTCGATCCGATGATGTGCCATTTACTTAAACCTACAAACGAAAGTGAAATTCCTTTCGGAAAAGAGGTTTCCCTTCAATGTCCGTTTGCCTTTTCATCCATATTCATTACCGTTGTTTTATGATTGATGAATTCCTGCTGACAGGTCATCCGTCCTATAAATTATTCCTTCTTGATGCATTCTAGACAGAAAAGTTCTCCTCCTTTGCCTGTAAGGTTCGAACATGTGCTTTTCTCCCATTAATTTTACTAAACCATTCATCAAAGAGAAAGGGATTGAGACGTGTTAACTCTTTATTACCTGCAGTGACCAGTTTTACTTTCACTGACGAAATAAATAAAATCGCACAACAACCTGCCTACATTCCATCTTAGATGAGATAAGTGGAGAGACGCACGTTCTTGACTTTTTAACTGATAATCAATGCTTTGATCTAGGAATTATTCGTATAACTTGAATATGAAGTGAAAGGTTCTTTTGTACGAAGTGAGTGACAGTGGTTGCTTCCAGGTGGAAGGAAGTTTAAGGAAAACAAAGAGATGAACTACTTCCAATATATTGTCTGTCAGATAACTTTTTTTCCTTTTATGGGTTTTCGAGATTTAGAGTACGTGTACTTGCATTAATATTAATGATTGCTGCCTTGAGGATTTTTTTGGTGTTTGAATGTTTAGTTGCCTGGTTGGTTTTTTTTTGGTTGTTAATTTCAAAACATTGAGTGTGGTGGGTGATGTGTCAACATCATGTGATGTCTTGTTTACTCATCTCGGTTTACTCAATGTGTGTGGGAGGTACTACTAAACGTCTATGTAAATAATGATACCAGATTCGTTTAAAACAATAGGGGGCTACTAAAGTCCTAGTTTAATCTGAAATAATCTTTTAGGAAATCCTAAACTGGCTGGATAACAAAGTTAATTGACATTAATAGTTGACATTTTTGTGAGTCACAAAATATTTTTTGTACTTCTGTTTTTCAAGTTAGTAGAAAACACATTGTGAAAATCTGATATTTCATCATCTTTATGCTAACATTTCACATTTATTTATGTTTTTTACGAGATTTTAGCTACACTGTAAATATAAACAGCTAAAATTAAGGTTTTTAAAGTGTCTAAAGTAGATGTCATTTTAGCAGCCTAAAAATAATGCACTGGCCAAACAAGTATAGCACATATTAGAAATTTCATTCTACATTAAATTGTCAAAAAATATTACATTTTAGACAGGGTTGACTTTGTCTCACATCTGACTTGAAGACATTGGGAGTTACAGTGTAAAACAAGCAAAGGTTGAACAAACAACTTAAGACAATGCTATTTTTCTGTTTGGTATTGTAGAAAAAACTGCTTGAGACTATAGTATTAACCCTAATTCTCTTTATTTCAATGCCTAAAGTACATATTGAGAAATTAAATTACACAAGGAAAAAATGATAATTACTTGCTCAGAATTCAATCAGTACAAGTACATCCCTGGCAGTAAAACAAGACATTTGCCAAGGAAAGATTACCACACCCAGAAATGCGTAATAAAATCTCAATCTTAATTCAAAAAATAAGACTAACTTTAAAATAAAATAAAAAAATCAAAGTTTGATTCATATACTTTATTGAAATATCAAAGTTCAAAAATGCAGTTGTAAACCAATCTAAACATAAAATAAAGGTGTTTTGAATAGCACGTATGAAATAAATTCTCATATTATATTGGCTACATTTCAATCGAACTGTTGTATTATAGCTGCATTACGAACAAGCAGCCATCACAATTTTCCTCTATCAAATTCTCTCCAACTTCCTCTAGGTATTGGGTTTCTAAATCGAGATGGAGAGATCACGTCGGATAAATTAAACATTAGATAGCATTGTGTGTGTACGATTGGAATATGAAGCAATCCAGAAGTATTTCCAAACTTCACACATAAACCTTGAATCCATTTACATCAATAATAAAAAAGCTATAAATAACACTTTTTTTTTTCCTATTTTTTATATTTTATATCTGTTTTGGCATTGGATGATAATTGTAATTGATAGAACAATGTAATCGTTCGCAGACAAATTATTCGGAGAAGCCAAAGTATGACACGGGACAAAATAGCGTCTAGTCCTAAAATGTTGAAGACACAACATGGGGAAAACAAATATTGGCCTTTGAACATCGGACCCTGTTTCACTAGAGTCTGTGAAGTGTGGAAAAGCCATCCAATGGGGAAAAGCCGTTTCTAATCGTCCGATTACGATAGAAAAATCAAAGTTCGTAACTATGCACTCGAGCAAACATTTCAGCTCGAAATCATCATCTTATCGGACAAGAACTTATTTTTTTTCTCTTTTATCACATTAGTCTCCTCGTCCATGTCCAACACATGACTTCTGAACTTTAAGACGATAAATATAAGAAGACTTAATTAATTAAAATTGCATGCATATCTTCAATTCCCATAATTAAAAAATTATAAACAAAATACGATTAGACTTATCCTTGAAATAAAAAAACGAATTTAAATAAAGTACCGTGTAAAATTATTTTGCATAAAAATTAGAATGAAAAAAAAAATTGAGGTCAAAATCTGAGAAATAAAACAGAATGAGAAATAGAAGAGAACCTTGCATGTCAAAGACCTTTTGAAAATTCTCGCCAATGACCAAGTTTTTAACGTTGAGAAATGGATTCGACTTCTCGCAATGAGAAACAAGAGGCCAACTTCCTCCCCTCTCTCTCTCTCTTTCTTCAAATCAGAATAAGAATAGAGGAATAAAAAGGCAATCAGCCTTGAAGTATTCAAATTGAAAACTGTGCTACATCCACGGCTCATTGGGATAAAAGCAGGCGTGACTTTTTATTTCTTTAATTTCATTCTTTGAATATGTTATACACTCTATAATATTACGAACATTCATTTCCTTCCCTTTTTGTCATTCGACAGTCCCGTCGTTTCTTAAGGACAAATCCATTCACATTATTCATATTCATATTCATCTTCATCCTTAATGACATGCCATTAAATGTTGGCAATAAAAAATTGTTTATACTGAATTGAAAAAAAATAACTCAGTTATTTTATCTCGTTGTCTGCTCTGTGATTAAAATATGATTCACAGTCGGACTTGGGCAGTATTCAAATAAGAAATGCTAAATAACAGTAACAATTAAAATTCACCAGAAAAAATTGATACGTATGGAAGTAAAGCTTGAAAAAAGAGAAGTGACTCCCCTTTAAATTGTGGCAACAACTCAAATGAACCGGTCCCAACTCGTATAAAAATTTATGCAGTGACGCCATCAATTTCCGGTGTGATTTCTTTATGTTGCACACACTATTCTGTGAAATGAACTCACACAAACATTTTTGTGCGAATGCGTTGGACTGAGTTTTTGAACAGCCTCAAGGGGCAAGGTGCGCACGGGGTTACGAGGTGTCATTTTGTATACGTCACAGTAAATTAGGAAACCACTTTCACTCGACTTGCGCCGCCTCCCCCCTTCACCTTTAACTTCCGCCTGCCACAGCCAGTGCCTAGCTGCTTTTTCCCTCTCGTTCACGGCCGTTGAGGCGAGAGAAAATAAATGATCGAAGTTGGGGAATTAATGACGCTTGAAAATAGCGTCCAAGTACCGAAAATGCGACTGACTGACACATTTACCACTGCGTGTCGTAGGGAACTGCCCGACACCGTGCACCGAGGGCAAAGGGTTTGAGGTTGAGCTGTAAAACAAATATAATTAACTCGCACCGCATGTTCACTGCAAGTTTGCAAACATAGTAAACAAACCAAATTTACATATTGCTATTTTATTTTCTAGGGCGGTTAATTAACTCGAGTTGTTGGAAATTCCAAAATTATTAAAAAATGTTGTTGATGACGGAATCGAGTGACCATGACTAAGAAATTTCCTCCTGTCAGCTGTGAAATGTGATGGTGAAACAAACCCCACGGCCCCGATTTAGACTTCCAGGGAGGGTGGGGATTTACCTGGAAAGAAAGGGGGGCAACGACTGACACGAAATCCCGGAAGGCAAATACAAGGCACGGTTTTGCAGAGAAAACACAGGAAGACTCGTCGCTAATGATATTGTGAGGTAATGCAGCGCAGATCCTGTACAGGTACAGCAAGTTATGTGTGTCTGCATACCCCTGGGGCCTCGGGGCCCATCTGGGATGCTAGTGGAGGGTTGGAAAAAATGTTTGGGACAACTCTTCCTCTTCCTGTACCAAAGTGTCGGAACAGGTGAGCACCGACCACGAGCACAATTCAGTGGAAAGATGATCAGCAGCAACGCCGAGAAGCATTCTTTTTTTCCGGATGTAGATTGGGCACAATCAACCATAATTTAAGTTGTTACTAAGGAAATTGGAAAAAAAATGGTCAAAGGACCAGGTGCCCGGCATGATCATCTTCCTTATAAAATAAAATTACACCTGCTATACCCCTTTTTAATGGGCTTGGGAAGAAATTAAAGGGAGACAAAAGAGTTGTAGCTCGCAGTGCTCAGGAAATGGAAAATTGAGAAGAAAAAAAGTTTGACGTATCTTTGTGATGTGAATTGTTATTTTAAAATGTTTTTGTAATCAAATGTGGGTCGTTAAATTATAGGTAGAGTAATGCTTAAACTTGAGGGTTTTTTTAATGACCTACAAGAAATGAAAAGAATACCTTTGGTAGATATTCAGTGAAAAATAATGATAATGCTGCTTTTAAAGTTCTGTCTATCACGCATGCATATTAAATGTAATTTTTTTCCCTGCTCATTACAGTTTTTATCAAGAGAAAAACGTTTTGCAGTGTTGCGAAATGTGGAGAAAAATTACACGTAAAACAAAAGAACAAAAAGAGCAACGGGGAAAAGGAAACAAAAAAAATCAGCATTCACACTCGTTTTTCATTATCAGCACAGTGAATACGAAAACAAATTTTCTACTCATTAAGCTCACAATGTCAGGGACGTAGAGTGAATAAATTTCCTCCTCATTAACAGTAATAAAAGCTAAATCTATTCCTGTTTACGTTGCAGTGGTATTTGAATATCGAAAAAGGAAATAGGTGAAGCGATAGTATTTCTATTTCTATTTCAACTTTAAAAAAAAAAAAAATTGTGGTGATAAAAAATAACTGACAAAATTCAACTTTGAGCATATACCTTAATGGTGAATATCTCAAACACCCATTGGTCAAGAAATCAAAATTCCAATTGGCTCTTGCACAAAATTGATTTTTTGCAGTGCATCGTGGTACGCAAGAAAACTCTTGACACTGAGTCACTCACTTTGATTTTTTTATGTTTACATGGTCACAGCAGGCGCCTCCTTTGACATTAGGGGCCCACCAACGGCAAGACCTCAAATACACCCAAAAATAACGGTCTTTAGCCGTTCTGGACATTCCTAATACACGATTTCTACTTTATTTGGGTTAATTCAATCTTGAACGATGCAAAATCGACACACCTGAGCTTTGTTCTTTCTTTTGTCAATTTAATGGTCGCCGCCTTGCATTGTGTTGGGAAAGAAACGAACAGGTGGATCCAATCACGAGCTTAGGCTGCTCTTCACGTGACTCGCAGACGCGCATCACATATTAAAGACTCGGCGTGGGAAAGCGCGCACAGATCGGATTGCGCCAGGTGAAAACGACAGGTGCGCAGCGACTGGAATTTTTCTCTTCTTGTGCGTGCGTGCTTAGATAAGCATCATTTTTGTTAAGGGTAAACAGCTCATCTTCATTACGATGCAAATACCACGTTTAATTACCGGCCGCGAGAGCAATAAGGGGGTAAATAAATTTCATTTAATTACAATCGCGTCCCAACCTGTTTTAAGAAATAAATTTGCATTCAAATGCTCAGAGAGGGAAAACCAGGGGAAGGAATGAATAAATAAATTTAAAGTTGAGAAGAAAAAAAATTTTTTTTCCTTGATCTATTGAACTAGTAGAATTGAAATGACACAATGAAGGTAAAGAAGTGAATTCATAAATATGTCAAAGAATTCTTCATATCGCCATCAACTTGTTTATTATATTTAATTGATATTCATTGACGTTTTGCGTGATTTTCTTGAGTAATTACACGAGAAAATTTGTGTTGTCTGGCTATGTGTCATTCAAACTAGCCCCTTGACGTGATGGCCATTTTTTATTTTTTTGGTTATTCACCAACATCTTCGGCCTTAATTAAAGTGAAGGTCTGTTTTTCAATCAGGGTTTCACAGTGGCGAAACATACTGCTTTAAAATCAATTTGGCCAACAACAAAAAAAAATATAATAATAGTACACGCATTTCAACTTCAATTTGCCAGGAATCATAAATTCGTGTGATATGATGTTTAATCACACAAGAATTAGAAAGTGCATAATCATCTTCATCGTCAAGTAAAAATTATAAAACTAAAAAAAAAAAAAAAAAAAATAAAAAAATAGGGAAATTATATATTAGGAAGAAAAAAATTCTAATTGAGACTAATATTTCATTTTGTGGAATTAAATTCCATTTCCAAACTGACACAGAGAATTTAAAAAAAAGAAGGGAAATGATTGCAAATGTAGGAAGAGCGAAATAATAAAATGCGACTTGATCTCGTTTGGTTTTCATTGCAGGAAGAGCCCATGTCATTAAGTTCAGTGGTCTCTTCCTGAGAGGAATACTATCGACCTTATTAAGTTAGAAATGAGGCTTGTTTTTTCCTTGACATGACTGTAATGAATGTGAGGATGATATATCATGGAGATCGCAGCACAAAGAAACGTCTAATACAATCATGACTCCAAGAAAAGTTGAATTTATTTTTTCAAATGACGCCATTTATACTCATTCAAGAATTTATATTCAGCGCATTGGTGTAGCCAATCACTACGCTCTGCAGGGAGTAATAGGTGTGAATGTTAGTCTGCAAATGCAAGGCGAACAACAACTCGACCAATTCATCGTTTCGAAATAATATTTAGCATTTTTAATTCCCCGGAACAGTTGTCCCTAGAGTAGAAGACAAACTTGTCTTCCTTGGACTTAAACAAACACCAACCTTCAATAATTCAAAAACACCGCTCACTTGTAAACCAAATCCAAACACGTCCTGAATTTATTTCTTTTTCCTACTTGCACTGACAAGTAACTTCATCCGAAACCAAGATTACACCTGGCTCCATCTCGAGTTAATCACTCTAAATCATAAATTACATAATCATTTTTTATTTTTTACTTTGCCTCTCCTGGGACTCCTTTTGTCCATGGACTACTGCGTTTGCTCCCATCATTACAATTTCAAAGACACAAAACTCCTATCTGTTAGAATCCTTAATGCAGGGTGGAGCGCCGTAGCGAGGGCTTCTGCACACACTTATTACCTTTTTTTTATCTATCTCATGTGATCATAGGATTTATAATTCGCAGTTCTTCCCCCTCCAGGCTTTTGGCTACCGAGCAAAACATTTCTCACACAGCATCTTTTTCTGTCGGTTCAAAACTGGCTTTACCTTACGTGTTATGGAGCAATTAATAATTCTTAGAGCATGAATGGGCAGTTTATTTATTTTTTATTTTTGCTTTATTAAGAAAATTTTTAAAATTTTTAAAATTTTTTTTCAAGTAGAAATAATTATTTAAAAAAATGTGTATAAGTAATTCGAGGTCTCCGAAGCGTAATATAAGATGGGGGTAGTGGTGATTAGATTTCTGTGGTATGACATCTCGGAATCGGGCGTCGACTGGGACATTAAAGATGTAGCCAGCAGATAGAGATGCTAATCTAGCCATTTACAGTCGACGCATGCGCACACACTCCCTACCGACAAGCATTCAGGCACCAGGAGGAGCTGTCGTCGTAAATTTAAGGAAAAACAGTGCCCTCTGGTGCGTGATTCAGAATTGGCTTGTTCGACTCTAGACGGCGCCTTTGCGTCTCCACAGAAACCAGAAGCTGCGATTTCAAAATTATTATGAATTGAATTAATAATTTAAAAACTAGAAAAAAAAATTGATTTACAAAAAACTTTTTTTTTTAAGTTAGGAGTTTCTATAGAACCTGAAATTCTTGTCCTCCATTTGAGGGCCGTTAAAGAAAATATAGTTAATGAAGCCAATTGCACTATTTTGCAGGGCGTGGCCTTTTTATTCGGAGAATGTCAAGGCCTGTTGGCCACTCGCACGCAGCGGGGATAAAAAATTGGCAACGTGAATTAGAGAAGCAAATCATTTTAATGTTGTTATTAAGAATGACAATTTTGATTTTAACTATCAAAGATTATACATGAGAACAGTTTTACTCGTAACGTGGTGGAAAAAATGACTGGTTTAATGTGGACATAAATATTCATTGGCATTTCAAATTCATAATTACGTGAAAATTATTTTTTTTTATAAAATGCTAACTATAAAATACATTAGTTAAATCAAGGGTCAATGTTTGATAAGATTGTAATTACTTTTTTTTTTTTTTTTTTTGGTTTTTAAATTCAAAGGAAATGGAAATTGTAAATGAACATTATGCGAAATCCAATCCACATCACTCATGTATACGTTGGAGTCTGAACTATGGATAATAAACACATGAGTTGAAGCTAAAATGTCACGTACAAATCCGAAATCAAAGTTCAATCAATTCAACCAAATCAAACAACGTAAAAATTCACATTTCGACACTAATGATAATTCAATACTAATTAATTTTTTATTTTAATTCATTCACAATTCCCACGTGTAATTTCAACATAATTAACATATTAAAAAAATATAAAATAACACAATCTTTGCTACTTGTTCCGTAATTGCTACCTATAACCATGTCAATTTCGAATTCCTAATGTCATATTTATGTCAAATTTACCAAAGCATAGTGTTAGCAACACGATGTTCGAACAGGCGTGGTTCAACCAATGGTGAAAATAAAATGGCCTCAGCTGCAGGCATAGGCGAGGCCCAATTTATCTCACATCCGGTTTTTTAATATAATGATGAAATAATAACACAGTTAAAAGCCCCGGCCGCTGCACAAGAGATACAATACACAAACCCTCGTCTTTAATACACAGAACCAAAAACCAAGAAATAAAAATAAATAATAACAATAAAAAAAAAATCAACAAAAACGACACTCCCACGCCGAAACCCGAACTTGCAAAGGTCTAATGCATTATGTATCTACATATTTTATCTATTATGTTTGTAATCCCAAAGGCCACGCTGTGTGATACCAACAATATGCACACCCCTTTGAATGGACCCCCCGTCAGATCTCAACCGTCCTTCAAATACAAACCGAACACACAAAAAAGAAAAAAAATAGAAAAATAATTATCCACTGGACGTCAAGTCAATTTGATTCGATTTCGAGACAGCGAGGTGCGTTCAACTCCTGCTTGAACCTCGCTCGGAAATGGCGGTTTCACTTGTTTACACGGGAATTAGAAAGAAGATTGCAGCGCCCACAGTGGAGAGATGTGAAGGCCAAGGAAAGTAGGACTTGAGGTCACTGACATTTCGAAACCGACTGGGCGCTGCTCTGCGGGGGAGGATGAAATTTGCACATAGTCAGTTCTGCAAAGATGGAGGAGTAGGAGGAGGGATGTAGGGTTCGAAGAAAAGGATTCATTACCTTTCAAATTACCGTGACCTGCATGAGAATGAAGCGGAGGAACTATCATAAAGTATAATCAGAGATGAATTGTTTTCGTTTCATTGTATGCAATTTTTTTTTCTCGTGCAAGGCGATTGACGCGGTCGATTCGACCGTAAATTGCAAATTGTGTAATAGATTTTCATGTTACACAAGTTAAAAAAAAATGACATAATCAATTTGTGGACTTCAAACTGAGTTTTCAACCCTGTAAAATGCCTGCCTGCAGTAAGGGCGTGAAGGGCGTTACTTAGGTTAGGAGTCAATGACAGACGATTAAAAGTTTAATCTAAAAATAAATAGAGAATTTGGTTCAAAGTAGGGGAAAAGTTCGATTCTGGGAACTGGCATCTTGGAGTAAAGAAAATAAACAAGTCAAAAAACCCTTTTTCAAATATTTACTTTGTTTTCCTTTTCTCGAAGACCAGCTGCGAGCCGAATAACAACATTAACTTTGACCCGTTACTCGCCAGAGAAAAAGAACAACCAAGCCACTATAGAAATCCTTTTTTCCCCGCTGCTTGTCGCCCAGAGAGAGCGCAGACACGACCATAGACGCGAACTAGACTTCCATTGTGGTCACAAGAGGTAGCCATCAGCATGTTTAATGAGAATTCCTTCATTTAAAGGCCCTGGACCAGACGTGGAAAAAACGGCTAGACGCAAGACAACTTTCTTTGGACAACACTTGACGGGACACTCTTCAACTTCCTTTCTAAACTCGCACCGCCATAGCAACCAAACAAGCTCTGGCTCTTTTTTTTTTGTTTATTAAACACACCGCTACTCCCCCTACTACTCTCTGGCCGTTAAAGGGTTAACAACCAAGTGCTTTCTGTTGCATTTTGTGGGGGGTAGAAATACAGGCCTCTTGTGTGTCCCTTTAAAGTTGAGGAGGGTGAAAATAGGAAGGGGTTTCTGCTTGGAAATGTGTGAGGGGAAGAGCCACCTGACACAAACATGCACTTACACTTGAAAGAGGTGAGAATATGGGGGAGAGAAAGGATCTTTAGCAGTTCATTGGAGCATGATTTAACCTCTGCAGATGGAGAACCAGAGTAAAAGGACGGATGTATGTAGGTAAAAGACCCATCTTACGTTCGATTATTTGCCGGAGAATGAAGGATTGGGGGTTGGGTGGTGGGGGTCTTCGATCAAGCAAAACTCTATGCAGTGGTTATTTCTCACCCCCACCCCACTATTCTGCAAACGCACAATCCCGTTTTATGGTTTCCCCTCCGCCCATAACACACATATAATGCTGCTAAAGGGGTTAATAACCCCAAATTCCTTTCCACAAGGACCCACTCTTTTCATACACAGAGCTGCAAACAATCCCGCCCCTGTGTTCGGTCTTATGGAAGGATTTGTTACATGTTTCCGTTTTTATGGAAAGCAAAAAATTTTAAATTAAAAAAACCAAAAAAACCCAATTGAATTACAAATGGGAATTTCATGTTGCAAAAACAACTTTTCAAAAAGCTCATTTATTTTCTCTTTTCCCTTGAACCACGTTGGTTGATGTTGATGATGCTCAACCCTTTACTCTGCATTTTAAATTACACCGGAGTCAATTAAATGTGTGGGAGGTTGGCACGTGCTTTTAATACGAAAACAAGCGCCTTATTAATGGCTGCTGACCAACACCTGTGCCTTTCTTGTCTACAACATGTTCACAGCTCGACTTATAATATCTACACAATAACGCAAGATAAATTAAACACATGAAAATAAGGTTACACAGAGCCAGGTGTTTGCACAACAACGTGAAAGGGTAATAAACTTTATCCTAAAGGGGTTATTTTACTTGTATTTTAAAGGCCAAAACCCATAAAATCTAAACGTACTCTCATAAAGATGGAAGAATAGTGTTTGCACTAATGTTTTTATTTTTTTAAATAAAATTTTTACACTTTTTAGACTTTGGCGGGGCGGAGTCAGAAAAATTTGCTCGTAAATCCAAAACCTCTTTTTAGAAAAATTAAGAGAAGGGAAGAAGATGGGGTGGAGGATGGAAGAGCTATCTCGAAGATTGTAGGTCAGATAAAAGAGGTTCAAACACTCCAATTACATACTTCTCACTCACCTACACTTTACAAAGCCCTCTCTGTACAATTATATTGCTATACGTGGTTTCAATGCTAAACACGTTTAATAGTTCGTACATCTCCTCCCCTTCTCTTATATCACGCCAAAAGTATCCCCTTACCATTAATTCTGTTCGTGGTGGTCAGAACACGCGAAATACTATCACGGCCCAAGGTCGAGAAAAATATATTAATTTATTCATTCGTGACGCCAACATACATATTAAAATGTAAATTGAACAGTTCAATAAGAACGAACACAGACTAATTTGTTTCTTCTTTTGCCTTTAACTCGAGGGGCTAATTCGGGGCTTAAGAAGGGCCGCTCTATAGTCTGCGAACCAAAAGATGTTTATCTGGTGCCTCGACGACCTCGAGGTACACGTAGAGGAAGAAGAGAAGATGAAGGAGGGGGTCATATTGACCCTGTGGGCGGTAAATCAAATTATTTTTTCTTTTTTTTCCCCTCGAATCTAAATAGAGGAGGTCAAGAAATGGGGTTAGGGGAAGGAACGGAAGATGGAGTCGCGGAAAGACTCAAAATTGCACCTATTATAAATCCTGATTCACAATTCGAAGTTTAGAGATCAAGTTCTGTTATCGCTAAAAAGAAAAAAAAGTCAAGAAACAATGTGTCCATTAGTGAGGGAGGTGATTGATCACGACTGTGACCTTTCCCGGAAGTGCCTTTTGAGCTTGAAAAGCGTGGGATATTCTAAAAGACTCCCTGCAATTTGGAATAAGGAATAATAAAAAAAATATAAGTTATTCAGTTTTTTTTTTAATGTTTTATTTTTATTTTTTAATAATAGATGAATGAAATGTAAAGTAGTATTCTATTAAGATTGCGAATTCCAAGTTCAAGGTGGACATGCAACGGGGGCCATGCAATTAAGATCAAATCTAATGTTTTTATTATTGCTTATATAGAGGAATGCGTCCTTGGCATTTTCGGCCAACGCAGAAATTGTTCATTAAAACCAGTCAACCCAGTCACAAACCTGTTGCCCGGCGGGGAAGAAAGAAACAAGTCCCCATGTCTTATACCACACGCACTCAACACTCGCACATATACAGTTGTCTTGTGACTCATAACTGGTGCAGTAACTGACCTGCTCAGGGCCACTGGGACAGTGGGACAGTGTGTAGCAAGGTCAGGGCTTAGAAAATCCCATTTAAAAACCTCGCACATAAGTCAGAGGTCCCTACAGGCCACTTTGAATTCACAATACCCACTTAGAATTTTATTTATATACGCTGTTTCTGTGAGGGTTCCGGGAAGACGTCGATTTTAAAATTGAGTTTGAGAAATTAATGTAAATTGAATTGTGGAAAATACGTTAAAAAATAAAATTACACAAAAACATTAAAAATTAAGTGTAGTCGATTAAAATATTATAAAATAAAATCGATTCTATAAACTCAATAATGTTGTTGAAAGATAATAATAATAATGCGAGGAAGAAATCCTAATGTTTATTTTTATCTGTTTTAAGATTTGTTGATGTCACGAGATGAGCAATTTACAAACCAAGTATCATTAGAGAAGCTGCAAGTGCAGAAAATTGCTTTTTATGGGTATCACATAGGGCCATGTGCACGTGATAAAATACACTCGCAACCACCTATTTCTCTGGACGGAGACAGGTGCCGAGAGCGGAAATCAGATGAAACTCGATTACAGCTCGAGGGTTACCGTCTTGCCTTGACCATCAAGCATCATAAGAGTACGCCGAAAGAAATGAACATTTTGCTTCATGAAGTCGAGGCAAACTGTCAACTCATGGAAGTTATTAAAAAAAAGTCTACTAAAGACCTAAATTACCTGCAATTTAGTTTGCGCACTTTTATATAAACATTAAGGCAGAAGGGTGCGGGGATGATGGAGCCTCTGGCCATGGCCTTGAATCTGTTTTACGAGGCCCACATCATCAAAATAAAAAATATAAAAATTATACAAAAAAAAAAGAATAAAACATATTTTGAGATAATCCATAAGATAATTGCTGGTGTATTATATTTTTGATGGCCCTTTCTCGTTCTTAATTTCTTTAGGCTTTCATTCTACCTTGTCACGCACCAACTTGTTTTCGACTTCTCCGAAAAAAAATGTAAAAAATAAGAAAAAAAATTAGTAAACACTTAGAATACTTATTCCATCAAATTATAAAGTAAAAAAAAAAGTGAGAGATGGAAAAGATAAGTTAAAAATGAGTTAAAAGCCGAATTAAACTCGAGTAAATCACATCATTAGGTACATTTCCGGGATTTGATCAATCATCATTATCAGCAGTTAAGTCGATATAGTTGTTAAAATCATCTACTGCTGAAATTACCCTTAAAATTTTATTTTGCGAAGTTAAAACAACTTTTTCATATAGTCACCATTTACTGACATTGAAATAATGTTTTTGACTTATCATTACATTTCCTGCTTTCAAAAAAAACCTATTTTGAAATTTTGGAAACGAAATGGAAAATAAGATGATTGCATAACATTCTCTAATTAAATTTACTTTTTTTTTTTGCTTAAGTTATTTTTCATCGGTTTGGATTTAAATTAAGTGCTTAGAGCAAAGGAGAAATGTATTTACATTATTTTTACTTAATGTTCGCCCTTTAGCTAAACAGTCCAACTTCAAAGACCCCATACCGTTTACCACAAAGAGAAAAAAATAACTTGAGTCGCCAAGAGAAATATAGAAAACTTGACTTATAAAAAATAGCCTTATATGGTTTGAAATGACCAGCAGTTGCAGAACCTTTACCTGGAATTGCTAAGGAAAATAAAATGCATGTTAAAGGTGGAAAAAAGGAAAAAAAGAATCCAGTTTTACGAGTTCTCTTTTTGATTACAATGAAGCAGTAGTGGACATAGCAAAAAGTGAAAAGTCAGAGAAAAATGGTAGAAATATAAGAATGAGCAATGTGTTAGGTTCCTTACACCTACTGGGGTGGTCTGAGGTATGGAATGTTGTCACCAAAGCTACAATGTATAAAGGGACCACGTGTAAGTGAGTGTGTATGTGTGAGGGACCTCTGATGACAAACTCAAAGACCTGGTTTGCTCTTATGTGCTCTTTACCTCCACCTGCACCTTTAAAAAGAAAACCAGAAAGAGGATTAAAGCCCTTGCAATTGCACTGCATTGCGTTGCATTGCAGACAGGAGGAAGTTTACAACCTTATCGTTACTCATCATCTTTTCCTTATTTTTTATAAAAAAATAAAGTATTAAAAATAAATAATTGAAATATTTCTAGTGGTTCTTTAACCTGACTCGGGTCTTGAAAAGTTGAAATTAAAAAGGTAAACAAACCAAAAAAATATAATAAAATGTTTTATTAATGTCTTGGAAAAATAGCATGTTTTCATATAAAGGAAAATAAGAAGTTCAAAAAACAGGAAGCCTATACAGGAAAGCCAAATTAAGCAAGCTGCCTAAAGAATTGAAATACATGGAAAGTCCTCTTAACTTACAAAATAGTCATAAGTTGAACATTTTATTAAAAATACATTCATTAATTGTCTATTGGACTAGTGATACAATAAGAATAGTGAAATGTAGTGAGAAGTTTGCAAATCTGCTTAAGGTGCATTTTTACTTTAGTTTACAAACTTGCTTGTGAAAAATATTCGCTTACGCTTTGTAGTATAGTGCATTAAAAACGCAAACAAAACAATCACACGCATAAGAATTTTCAATCTCACGAGTTTTCAACGCGAATTGTTGTTGAATGTTTATTTTGATTGGCTGCTTATTGTCATATGGTACCAAATGAGAAATTTTCTTGCATTTGAACTACCATATACAGTTTATGACAAAATATCTAGAAGCAACAGAGTTTTGATCTCGCGTTTGACAATTGTTGAACTTGCACAAGTGAAAACGACTACTTCTGCGAGCTTTTTCATGAAATGCGAGAATTTTCTCGTGCGAATATCAATAATCGTCAAAGTGAAAACGCACCTTTATAGTATTACTTCTATATACAGTATGCATAAGTGGATTATTTTCTAATTATCTTCGATCAAGTGAAACTAGGCATGAATAGGCATGGCACAGTACGTCCACATCACTTTTTTCTGACCCATCACTTTAAATTTTGAAAATCCAAACTTTCCATAGCTATTGTGGAGTATGTGGACCTCTAGTTGCTAGAGGATACAAAAGTCCACGCAGGCACAATCGTCGCCATTGGCAGCAGTCTTTGTGCCATTGCCCACACAGCAAAGCCCATCCACAAGTAGAGGGGATGTAAATGAATAAAGAGTGAGAGCAGCAGTTGCAAGCTCGTTCCGAGTGTGTGTGTGTGTGTGAACTAACTGCGCGACTTGAAAGCCCTAGCTCAGCAGAGTGGAAAGAATAGCGCGATTGTGCTCCGCCAGGCCGGGAGTAGGGAGAAAGAGAGCTGGTCCCTGTTCAAACTGAGAGCTTTTGCAACAAGAAGAAGGAGTCCCTGCTCCATTACCCATTGAGCCAAGAGCTGGCTATGAATGCGGACGTTGAGGCCAGCATGAACGCCGGGGATTTCCATCCACCTTAGTGGGCGATCACCTTCTATTCAGGTGCCATTTAAACCCCTTTGCCGACCGCCTCACAATATCTTTCTCTGTCTCTCTCTTTTCTCCCTTCGATTGTCGAATACATTCTACCAAAAAGATGATAGAATCTGATAAGGCAAAACAGGCAACTAAATGTTTATTCAAGTGCAAAATAGACATGATTTTAAGCCTTTTAGAACTACATTTTGCAAGAGATGGGAATTCGAGATAAAACCATTTTTAGTTGCAATTCAAGAATGGGAACCATAGCTCGGTTTTACCGGTGTATGGCTTCTGGTTTCACTTTATTTTTCAAATGTTTTGGTTATTGGTGTTAATTTTCAATATGACTACTAAAAATGGTGTTTTTTTTATTTATTAGTAGTCAACCTATAACATCTAAAATTCCCACCGTTTCACAAATCTGATAACGTTTAGCAATTTTGTTACTTTGTGTTATTTTACAATAGGGGTTTTTCACATTGACTTCGGCCCTTTTAATTAATTAATCAATCAATCAATTAAGGAAGAAAAGCCCGCTGAGTGAAGATACTCGCGATAAACGGTTCACATGGAAGGCACAGAAAAGCCAGCCGATCCGTAACAGGTTTAATTAACGATGACGGTCACACAACCCAACTCCCATTCCAAACAGACAAAGTGAAACCTAATGCCCAAAAGGAATCGTTTATATCGTCAATCGACTTCGATTCTTATCTCGGCTCTAATAATATCCCCTTGTCGGTTAATTGACATTAACACAGGGGGATTTGGGGGATGGGGGGCGATATAGAGCCACTCAATCAAACGGGCATTACCTATTCATAAGCACGTGATTGCGTGAGAACGGAAGGACCTCTTGACACCCCCGCGTGGCACTGCAATTTTTAGTTCGCTCAGCACGTGCACGAGGTGGGAGCAGCGATTTGTGGGAGGTCGCCGGTATCAATGGCCTTCCATTACATAATCTGTTTCTTTTTCCAACCTCCCCAAGTGCAACGTTCTTACAATGTTGTCAACTTTTTTTTTTATTTTTTTTATAAATTAAACATTAATTTTTTTCACTCGACTTATAAATTCACTAATTAGACCTTTGGTTCATTAGCGTTTTTTCCTCACTCCCTCTTTCTATGTCCTCTTGCGCGATAAATATACTTGATCAACGTCCAAAAATGGTTGAGACCAAGAATTAATTGACTGGGGCCCTCGAGCCATTTCGCACGGAATTATCTCTTAAACTAGACCTAATTTTCAAGCTTCCACCTTTATGATTAACTTTTAGTTTAGAGAATAAAAAAAATAGAAAAAGAAATAAAACAAGGAAAGAAAAAATACTGCAAAGCAACGAAAACAACTTTTAGTTGTTTACTTTAGGGCCCGTCTCGTCAATTTCGACTTTATGAATATGCAAATAGACACTCCTTAGCAAAGTGTCATTTAAAGCTCGGAGAAAAAATACTAAAGTTGGCGCACCCTGCGAGTACGTGACAACCAACGAGACAAGAGTAGTGAAGAGTTGAATAAACATCCTCTTTGGTACATAACTGAAGAACCCAAGGTCACTTTTCAATCATTTATCAACGTGTAGGCATTGAATGCTCACTCGATCACCCTCCTCGCTTTCCTCAAACTGATCATTCATTAAGATTAGATTTAATGAAGGAAAATGTAATGCCCAAAAGGAAATATCTCCAAGGGCGACGCATAAAAACAATCGCTTGCAATTCACGCAACAGATCATTGCCTTTTTCGTTTTTACCTCTTACTTTGGTATCATTTTCATCAATCATCTTTTGCCATACCCGACATCTCGCGAACCCTCTACATTCACGAGGGCGAGCAACAACAGAAGCAGAACTGACCATTAGCCCCGACGGTCAATCGAGAGACCTGTTGAACCTTCTGCTTGGTTGTGCAAGCAAAAAAAGAGAGTGGGAATTGGGAGCTAGTTTCGTGGAAAACCCGGTTGACAGGAATTAAAGTAAATTGAGGAATGGTCATTCAATAGCACTCGTAATGGGCACAATACGCGTCAACATTTTTCATTCTGACACTTCTGCTGACTGTATTAGACAACGGTTCGATTCACATGGCAGCTACTCGCGATAATCGCGGTAATGATGATGATACGTCTTTCTTTCTATGTAATTCCCGTCCGGTCGAGATTCGAAGACCCTCTAAGGGGAAGAAAAAATGGATCTCCACTCCGGCAAAGAAAAACAGGGCTTTCGAGTTTTTCCTTTTTCACACCCACAACACCACTTTTTCACTCACCAGGACCTATCAGCTGAGCCCCAAACTTCTGCCCATCATCCCTCTAGTACCAATCACAATGGACTTGGACCACATTCCATCGCACTCCCTCCGCACCTCCCTTGTTGCTGGCTTTGCTCCCTCTTTGTAGTTTGCAAGATGGCTGCATGAGGCTGCGAGGCAACATGGGGCGGACACTTCATTTTCAGCCATATCCAGGGGGTACTTTGGCATATATGTGCAAATAAATTGTGGAGACGAGCCCCTTTCTGATTAGAGGGGTCACTAAAAGAAGGAAACTGGGTGGAGATTAAATTGTAGGGGTCTTTTTCTGCATTATTCAGGTCTTCAGGATAGATAGGGACCCTTACAATTTATTTCGAAGTTGAGTTGTAGAGTGGAAAGCAGAGAATGTAAGAAAAGGCCTGGGAAAGTTGATAAAATATTGTTGAGTGTCCCTATAGTAATATTATTTACTTACAATATTTTACCTTTTTTATTTTCCTTTAGGGGTGTTGTGATTAATCGCACTGTTTGTCTTCAAAGGGCAATCTATTTCCACGAACCCCTTGTTAACTAAACAAGGGAAAACTGCCCCCTTTGCGCCTTAACTACTTTTAGGCCATTACACACAATTCCCACACACAAATCCTAGGAAAAGGGAAATTACACACAGCAAGACAAGAGCAAATTACATAGCATTACAATACTCTTTTCAAACCAGGATGTAACCAAAACTCATCCGCCCTCACTTTGTGTACAATATCCTAAATTTAGTACGAGAAAAACCACCTCCAACTGTTTGCACCAACCAACAATTTTTTATATCTCCTTTCACGTCACCTTTTTGCCCCTATCTCAAATTCTCCACTTCTTTTAGCCTTTTTTCCCTTCCCCCTAACCCTCGCCCACCTTTCTTTTCCCTTGAGGGCACCACCATAGCTTAAGGGAGAAGCAACGAAAAAGGAACCACTTCTTTTCTCTGCATATACTCGTCCACTCAAAGGTGAAACTAAACCTTTACCAACCCGTTTTTTCCCCTTTAATTCCCTAACCTCGCTTAAAATATACAGAGGATAAAAAAAATATATAGAAAAAAGTGATAAATTGCCATTTCTTAACCACCAATGAACGCTCTTCTTGCAGTTAAATCATACACCCACCATCAGCACCAACCAAAACCATAGCGAACCGGTCAGGGATCAGGCACTGTGTGCAGGTCACGGTCTCTTCTCGTGTCCCGTAGATGTATTTAACGTTTGCGAGCGAACGTGTCAGCACGTATGAGTGTGCACAGACTTTTCTCGCGAGGAATTTGCTTCCACGAGAGAGCATGATGCAAATCTTGCAAACAGACGTTTTGACAGCTCCCATATATACTCTTGTTGATATGCAGGACTCCTTCGAGAGTCAACCACCTCGCTTGCCTGCAAAACTCACAAGTTATTACCAACTACCACCAGACCAGATTTATAGGTACTGATTAGATGAAACCAGCATCAACACCTTACTTCCCCCTCTCATGCAACCACTCAAACTCTCAAACGCGAGATTTTAAGAAAAAAAAATTTAAAAATGTGCTACCATACTTGAATTAGGGTCGCTAAAAGTATGTTTTGGGCAATTAAATGAGAAGAAAAAAAATTTAAGAATTTTTTATTCCAGTCTCACATTATTTTCCTGGATTTCTCAGATTTATTACACCACCAAGCGGCCCTCTAGAGGAATTTTTCCAGGGAGACAGATGAGGGAGAAAAAGAGAGAGAAGGCACTGCAAACCCCTCCCCTCGTTTTATGATACCCCCTTGGGTTTCCAACTTCCCCAGCTGGTTATGAGTAAGCTCGAACCGGGACCTTCACTCGAGTGTATCAGCTGATGCAAGTCCATCCTTGCCAAGGCTCCGCCATTTTCTTTTTTGACAGATTCATTTACATTCTCCTTGAGCAATGCATAAAAAGACCTGCCACGGTCGACGAGATTCTCATTTGCACAATGCAGATAAAACGCTACTGGACTTGTCAGTTGGGCGCTCATTTGCATAGAAATTCCCACTAATTGCACTTTATCATGCACTGTTTTTTCCTTTCATTTAAATTTAAATACACTTGTTACAAAGTTTTTCGAGTCACACCTTTATAATCAGAGGTCGAAAGCAACAACTGCAAGCAATTAAATTTGTAATCTTTTGCGGCTTTACTACTCTTACCATTATCGTATATTACTAACATGTCAGGCAATGTGCCAGGGTTAAAAGTTCAAAGGTCGCACTAAATGGCGTTGGACGCTTGAGAGATTTTTTTCTCTTTCTTTTCATCTCCCACCCACGCTCTGTAGGCTCTGGGAGAATTTTAACAACCTTTCCAATTGAGATGAAATAAAGGTAAGGTCGATTTCAATGTTATATTATATTACAAGGATATAAAAAGCAAGAAAGGTAATTACATTTGATGCAATTAACTATTTGTCAGCTTGTAAAAGCATGAAATTAACGCGTTTCACCTGTCTTGTTTATTGACATTTGTGTAATTTCTCGTCTTCCTGCTCCACCCTGCTATAAAAGACTTTTTTCCCTTATTCAATGACAGTAAAAATACACAGATCTAAAACATTTTATTGCACTTTCGTTACACGCAGACAGCTTTAAAGTTGAATAGGTTTATAGTCACCAGAATTAAAGGCGAGCTTGAGTGGTAAAAATTAAAAAAAAAAAAAAAGACAGAAAGATAAAAATAAATTGAATTATAATCCTTATTTACGACTGGAACCGAAAATTCGGAGTGTTGACAAATTAAGGCTGTTTGAGAAAAAAGTCGAAATGAATTCAATGACCACATTGATATCTCAATTACCCATTCATGACAATCCTATAATATACACACAAGGCATGTGCTTGTTTTTCGGCTTGTAGTTATTCACGGTATCACATGCTCTTTGCACCAATCCCTGTTATCTGTCTGGACTCCTCCCACTCCTTGAGGCTTAAAAGCAGGGCGCCTTTGCTCATTTCTGTCCTTCAGTCAGTGGGTCAGTGCGTCTCTCCAGCCACTGAGTTCACTCAAGCGTCTGCATTAATACATACCTGAGAGAATGCGGGTCAATGTTATGTCTCGGGTTCAGGTAACATTCGGCTTAGTTCACACGGCCAATCACAGAGAGCGCTTCTGGCTGCAACTGACCACCGTAGAGAGAAATAATAAAAATACCATCGCAGCCAAAAACGAAATAAGGGACTCATTGGGTCCATGCACCTGCCAATTTATAGCGATCGATGATTACAGGGGGGAATGAATGTGCAAAAGAAATGAGTTTACGCGCTCACATGTAGAAACCTCATTGAACTAGCAATTGGTTCCACTAACAAAAATAAAAAAGGAAAAAAATTGCTTTGCACAATGGGAACCACACCTTCAGAATGGGAATAATTTGTTGAAGCTATTTCTTTATGTTAGACGAATGGCAGACGAAGAGAGCAAAAGCCCAAAGCCCAAGGACGAGTGAACATAACAAAGAAGGCCATTTAGGTTGTGGAAATCCAAACGTGGTGTATCGAGCACATAGTGTAATGTAAATGCAGCTGGAATCTTTCGTCCCTTCATCCCTAATGAATTCATGTATCAAATAGATTTCTAACAGCTGCGAATTTGTTGAAATGTTATATACAAATACAGAAAAAAATACAGAGTTGAAACAACAGGTTTAATGCCCTTGATGTATAAAATAGTAGGGTTTATTAAAAAAAAATTATAAATATGAAAAAAATCATGCATCATTTCCCTAAGTACTTAAAGCGAAATAGAAAAAAAATGAAAATTACATTTTTTTTTTCTCTTTGCTTTTCACCGCCGAACCTTAATTTCCTCTGAATTCAATCTCTTGAAAATATAAAACCGTTAAATGCCATGGGTTGGGGGTCTTGATTGCGTGCAAATTTTTCCTTACAAGTACAGACACAGACATGCACCTGTGATTCTTTCTCATCCTTTACTTTTATTCTGCTCTATCAAACAGAGAGATGATGAAAGCGTCACAGAAGGGGCTGCTGGAGGACCCTAAGACCGAGCTATTGTTGCTCAGTGGTCGAGTGTAGCAGGTGCACGGCTGGCTAGTCAAGAGAGACTCCCCCCCTACCCTTCACGCCCCCCTCCTGGTGCCCTCCGCAATCACGAGGGACGCCAAGTGCAGTCTCTCGCATCGCAACTCGACCCCCATACCATGACTCAACGCACAAGGGCAATTATGCTTTGAAAACTGCGAAAAAAAAATTAAGGAAATTAAAAATTTTTAAATTAAAAAAAAAAATTGCGGAAAAACATTACTGCCTCTTTTCCTTATTTTTTATTCTGTGTCCTGAGAGCTATACAAAAAAAAAAGACATAAATAAACTGGAAAGAGTTTTTATTGCCGTTTTCATCATTTTTTACATATTTGCCTTGTACTTAATAAATACGATAAAAGGTTAAATTGGGGTATTTGTTAATTTTCCTTATCAAAAACCCAGCTGGATAAAGTCAAGATGCTTTCGACTACCACCAACACATTCATTAAACATTTTAAATGCAGAAAAAATGCTCACTTATACCAGATGACCTCAAAGCTGCGTTCAAGTCCATTAAAGAGAAAAAATAAAACAGAATGGAAGATTTTCCACAGTTAAAATCAGTATAAATAAATAAATACGAATGTTTAAATTTTTTTTTATAATATCAAAAAAATAAAACTGATAATAGCAAATGGATGTAGAAAGGGCTAAATTTGATAATCTTATTACACTCAACTCTTTATGGACATCAAGAGCTCTGCCCAGGGGCCTTCAGCAAATATTTTTTTCTTTTTAGTAGCGTCCAAGGGCGTGGCTTTAAAATCATGCAGATAAGAAAACCCCGCTTTACTTTGCTACCATTAATAATAAAAAAAAATGTTTTGAATTATAATCACATTTTATACGGTTGATATTAAAACTGGGGCTCTAATTAAAGAGTAGAAGCAATAGATACCGTTTATAGTCCATTTTGACACATTAAAAAAGAGAGAAGTGTATATAAATTGGGGAAAAAAAGCCGCAACTGAAAGTTATTCCCCTTGAACTTAGAAGTAAACTAGCACGAAAACTTTTAATTGCTTGCGGATACACACGATTCGCGTTTAATTGCACTTCACTTGAAAAGTTGATGGAAAAGAAAAACGACCGATAGGAAGACGAGTGATGAATTTATAATTACTCATTACACCTTTGAATTATTTATATATACATCTATATAGAAAAATTAGTGCTTGAATACCAGTAGTAATGGTACCAAAGTTTATTACATTTATACAGCAAAAAATAAAATGAAATAAAGGATTAAAGGACTAATCCTAATAAACATAAAAAAGCCGAATTTGGAAGTTTTTAAAGTTATGTTCACATATCGTGTTGAACTCTGCCAAAAAAAAATTAATATAAAGTTGCAAGTTTTAACACTAGATGCTAAAGTAGTTTCTTATGGTTTTAAGTATTTGTGTTGCTTATTTAGCTTTTAATACTTCAAGTCTGAAATTTGATTTCGTTAATCCATCAGTATGTGAAAGATTATTTAAGGTAAAAAATAGAGTAGTGAGATCAATGCAAATAACAGTGCAATGCCTCGGTCGCCAAGTGCCACCCTGAATAACGAACATCGATAATCTTTGACAGTATCTGATTTTTTATTTGTAGGAATTTCTATTGTGCGAAGGACACTCGCCTACACTACAGGGATTTTCCTTCTCTGTACATACACAAAGGCGTTGGTGGTGGTTTAGTAGGTTTGCCATCTGTCACCTGTTATCCAGAAATGGTCTTGAAATAACTTAACAGGTGAAAGAACTCCCCCATTTTAAAAATGACTTGTTTTTGTGCATCGAGTGTTGCAAGAAGATGAACAAGTGGAGAAGGGGAAAGATTGAGGGTTGAGATTTGTTATCCTAAGAGGGAAAGAGATAAAAAGAAGGGGAAAAGATGATGAGTAAGAGCATTAAAAAATGTATTAAATTAAAACCATTTTCAGAAATATATGAGTGAATTTTATCATATCATATTTTTGCAGATAATATTCAAAGTCATATATTTCTGAAAATGGTTTGAATTTTATCTGCAAAAATATGATATGGAAAGGAAATTGAGACACCTGGCATATAAAACTGGAATTGTAATTCTGTACACTAATAAAAAAAGAAAGTTGGGTGAGGAAAATAAATAAAGTGTAAAGTATATTAAGGAACAAAAGAACAAACTATAAACTTGGACTATATTTCCGCTGTAAACATTCTTTAATAGGAGCAAGCAATAACAAAACAACGATTTCATTTATGTACCTCTGTGTAATGCAATCGCATTCTATATGGATCACGTTTTGGAATTGAGCAAAACAAATCTTTTCCACTTGGCTGATTGTGCGTATAAAAACATGGGCGAATTAAAATGAAATTACTTCTCCAAACATTCCCATGAAGTTTCAGTTTCCCCATTCATTATTACAATGATACTTATTGCAAACACAATAAAAAAAAAAAAACTTTGCAGATAAAAACATTACCCAATTTCCTACTTAAGTTCCCGCAACTTTTTTTTTTCTATTAGTAAACGCATGATGAAGAAAACAAATGACTCAAGTCTGCCTCTTTTAAGATGGCGTAAGATTGTGTACGTCCCGTGAAGTTTTAAAGTAAAAAAAAAAAAAAAAAGAAGAAGGGGAAAAAAAAGGAAAAAGAGGGAGTCAGAGGTTTAGGAAGTTACATACCCCGGGAGTGTGTGTAATTATGTGCCCACGACTTTTGGGAACCTGCCTGAGGCCACCAGGTGGACTCGAGTGCATAGTAGTGAGGGTTGTAAATTGTGAGTGCACTCCAAGGGGGTTTCCCTGGGAAAGTCATGAGGCGAGAGAGGTAAATTAAAAAAAAAAAAAAAGTGTATAAATGTATATACATTTGTTTTCCCCTTGGGACTATGTTATTTTCTATTTTGTTCCCCTACTCCATTTCGAAGTAAAAAAAAATTAAAAATCGTAAAATTTAAAAGCGAAATAAATGTAAAAGTACTTTTATTTATACCTTTTAAGTAACAAAAGCACTTTATCACCTCGTAATAACGTCAATTATCAGCAATTAAATGAGTTTTTCAGGTCTTAATTATAGAAATTTAAAAGGACTTAGAAGATTTATCTTCGTTATATGAAAAATAAAAAAATTAACAACAGAAATATAATTTATAATAATACCTGTAAAAAATGACTTTTCAGACAATAAAGGTAGAGATAACACTAATTAAAAAAAAAACAAGTGAAAAAGTCAACAAGGAAGAAGTCATGTGTGGGTTTCCAAATCGAAATTTAGCACGGAAATGGCCCTATCACTGTGTGCCATGAAGCATTGAGGGAGAGACCCTTTCCAATTCATTTAACTACCTGTCCAGAGAGCATCTGCTTCTTTTTTGTTCTTTTTTTTCCATTCTATTTTTCCTTTCGGGCTAACTTTTACTACTTTCATCCACCCTTCAATTGGATTCATAAAAGAGGAATCAAGTGTATATTAACTGCAATTTCTTTCACAAGAGCGAGCTATAATCTGTCGAATTAAATTTTTTTTCATGTCTTCTTATATTAGTTTCTCCTGATGTGCAATAATAAGACCAGGACAATTTTCTCAGTCTGTTATTAGGAAGCCTTCAATCTCTCAAGTCGCACGATTAGGCTTCAACAGATGTCAAAACTTCAAACTGTTAATTGATATTTTGATGGATATGTAGTTAATGTGCGATTTATCATTTATTACTTGCAATGATAATTTACATCAATTTTTGTTAATTGTTTGCAATGATTTGATGTGAAAAATAGAGTAAAATCACTCAAATTGTAATCGCGATGATTTCATTGAAGGTGCGGCATTGAGATAAGTTTATGAAATCAAAATAAGAGTAAACATTCATAAACACTTGAAAAAAAATTTAGTTAAAGTATCAATCAGTTGAAGTATCAGTAAATACAATGTTTTCTGATAATGTGAATCTTATCTCAGTTTAGTTTACAAATTTATTACACATGAAGTAGTTTTTTTTATTTTTTTTAAAACTCAAATTTAAAAAAAAAAAATTAAATGAAGAGAAGAGATGAGGTGAGTTTACCTCAAATTCCCACACGAGGGAGCCAAAAGGCAGGTGGAAAGTGGTAAATTTCTTTACATAAGAACGAGATCATGAACAGAACAGGTGGCTAACGATGCATACTTTGCGTGTGATGTCAGTCTCATAATACAAAGTCCAACCAACAACAATATTCAACGAAGCAAAACGGAAACAACGGCGTGGGAAAGAAAACACTTAACGAGGAATCGAGAATTAAAATTTCAAATAGAAAAAAAAAAAAAAAAAAAAAAAAGAGTTATTACCAAAAATAAACTTTTTTACTTATACAACTAGAGGAAGTTGAGAAATAAAATACAGTATTGAAATTCTATCGAATTCGCAATAAAATAATAATAAATTTATAGTGTAGCAATAACTCCTTTCTGAGAATCGTGAAATGTCCTTGAAGAGAAGTTTCTTTCCTTGCCTAATCCTTACGACAATAAACTCCGGATTAGAGTCAACTTTTCCCAACTGAAAGTCTCTTTGAACAGACATCTCAAAGGTCAAATTCGGGAACCAAAGATTAAGATTTTTATCAGTTTCAATTACACACTTCAAATGTAGATTCTGGACTGCAGCCAGAGTCAGGTCAGAGGTTTTTTTTTTTTACTCTTTCATCAGATTGAATTCAAATCCTAAGGATGTCCTATTGGATAATACAATCAAAAAGTCGTCAGCTTAAGAAATCAACAAGAAATCACATCAGCGGTAAATAGGATCAAATCTGAATCATTCTTAAGAACTTCTGACCGATCTAAATGTGCAATATCCGGCCTAACATGCCCTTACTGACCAGCTGTTATCATTCGAAACGAGGAAAAAAGCGGAGAAAACTCAATACAGACCGGATATTAAGCATCATTAGCATTTTTATCTATAAACCGACATATCTTTACTCTTTTTTTTTCAAAAGGCCGAAACACGTCACGTAATTATCAATATGGTATCAGTTTTTTTTTTTTTCAATTTTTTTTTTTTTTTAGTTTAGAAGTTAGTAAACACTTGAAAACAGTACCAAAGTAAACCAAGGAGTGATAAAATGTTTGTTTAGAAAGTGATCACACCAAGTTACTGGGAAATTTCATTTTAAAAGCAAAGCTCTAAACCGCTTAAGCTTGAATCATTCAACTTCGACCTCCGCGCATCTTTAACCCTTTCAACAGATGTCATCTTGAGCTTGAAGATTATTTTACAGACCAGAGGTCATTAAAAGAAGTTACAAAATCTCTCTTGCTATTTCCAAAGCATGTCTCAGTTGAGGGAGTCGCTTAAAGAGAGGATGTTTAACCGTTTTTAAAGGCAGAGACGCGTTGCAAACCAGAAGGTTGCAATGTGGGTCAAAACCACCTGTTCATTCACCTGGCCTCTAAACAACACATCTTTTCGTTTTTCATGACCCCGATGACGTACGTCTCTTGGGTCCATTAGGTCACTAGCCTCTCGTGATGGCCCTCGATTAAAAAAAAATAATAAACATAAAAACGTCTATTGTAATGCGACGCAAACGGGGACTTTGCAATTACAATTTCAATGTTGCAATTAAGCTTAGCGTTGCTTGGGTCTTTTCTCATCTGACGAAAAACCACTTGCCCTCAATTTTGGTTGATGATGATTTTAGTAATTTAGATAAAAAGCAAATAAAATTATCGCAGAAAAAAGGCCACTTGCGATATGTGATAAAATTTTTTTTTTTTTTAAATTCTCAATTGTAGAATAGAGATTTATTAGTTTTGCCACTGTGACACAAGTAGTAAAACTTAACAGGTTACACCGGTAATTTATACTATTTAGACAATCTACCAGCATGTTTTGTGCCATGTACCAAATGCATACATAATTTAAAACCTTAATTAAATCGACACAATTTATTTCCTACTTGTACTAAAGACCATGATCGATTTCCGTACATATAAATTGAGTAATTAAGGAAAAAAAATATTTTGCATAAAAAAATGAAACGAGTGTAGAAAATATAAACACACACCAAACTTGGTCATCTTTTAATTTAAATTTTAAGATCTTTTCGTCGATTACGACCCATTCATAGCGTCTGGAAATGGGTCAAAAGAATCCTTAAAGCGAAGTTCACCAACCTCAAAGTTCCACAAGACGCTATAGCTAACAGGAAGATGCCTCGATTCTAGGTGACCCACAGGCACAACCCTCTTCTTAACACTGCCATCTGTACTCAAAGTTAACATCCTTCCCCTTCAAACTACTTTACGCCCTTTTTTCTAACCTGATTGGAAAAGTATTTTTCTTTTTTGTGTCGTAAGATAAATCAAGTGTGAAGGTTAATTTGATGGTTTAAAAATTAAAAAAAAAAAAAACTTTTTAAAAGATCTATAAAATTTAAATGAAATTAGTATTTTATATAAATACAAACTATATATCAATAAGAATGCTATTTCATACAATCATGTTGCGACTTGCGATAAAGTTGAAGGACAAAATGACAAGTGATAAATGAGTGCGAAAAAAATCTCAATTGACTAATACCAGAGTAGAGGCGACGAGGTGGCACTGGACAAATAACAATAAAGTGCTTATGGGAAAAGGAGAAAAAAAAGTTATCTTTTACGTGGAATTTTCCGTTACTATTTTCGCAAGAGGTGTCAAGGGTAAACACGAGACAAAAAAAGTCAATACACAGTCAAAAGAAGTCAATAAACAATGTAATTTACAAAAAAGTGTCGATTAAAATAACGACCAATGAGCGAAAAGCAGGAAATATGCATTACAATAGGTTTACAGATAGTTGTGACTTGAGTTATTATTAGTAGGTACGTGTTGATGACACCAGCTGAGCCCAAGACTGATGACTCCAAAGTCGGATGTCTTTTAGCAACACCCTTTTCTTACATACCACTTCGTTTAATAACACACTTGTAGTTACAATATAATTTATTTGTATGGTTTCAAACATGACACATCAGCTTTCCAACATAATGAATTGCTATTTTTACCTTTAGGAGGCCAGCAGATTGAAGTCAGTGGATGTGGTGATAAATATTTGTAATTAACAGCTTTAAAATGCCATAGAACCAAAATGGAATTTTTTTTCACCACTTAAAAACCATTTTGCATCTTACAGGTGTAGTTGCCATCCATCACCATTACAGAAATAACCTCAATAAATGTTGTTTAATAGATCACTAAGAAAATAATCTGATAAATGTGGGTAAACACGAATTCTAAGTGAAAAAGAAGTATAACACAGCAGGGGAATAATAAACTGAAATAAAAATAAAAATAAAAGATAAAAGGCGTTTTAGTTTAGTTGTCAGCAAGAAATTTCATGTTTTACTTGTTCTGTGTATACGTGAAAGATGTTTATCATGCAATTGGGGTTGTGAGGTAACTTAACTCACCTTTCCTCCTCCCTTCTAAATCGCTTCAAAACCCATAAAATAATTTGGCACAAATTTTTCCATAATCTCCTCACAGTTTTTTAAATTTACAATGACAAGCAAAGTATTTGGAGGAAAAAAAAAAGTGGGGAAAAGAAAAAAAAAAGCTCAAAGGTTGGACTAAAAACCTTCCATTTGGGTTACTGGAATTCTTAGCCTCACATTTAATGATTACGCCACTACATAGTACCCATAACAATAAAGACCTAAATAAAACAGATGGTAAAATGTTTTATTTTTTTATGAGGCCCATGCAGACTTATTATCGTCATTTATTTCTTTTTGCTTGTTAGTTATCTTTTTTTTTTCTCCATTTCGTCCCACTGCATAAATTGAAGACCTACTTACATCAGAGGGGAGGGATAAAGAATGGGCAATAGATTATTGCTTAAAAAAATTATTAGGGTTTGAATCTGGGTTGGGAAGTTTTCAACAAGCGTTTCACAAATTATTAGTCAATCATGTGGATGAAAAGTATAGAAAATTCCAAAAAGTAATGAAGCATTTCTTAAGTAACTTTGTAACAACTTTGACGCCATTAGTCGATTAATATGCAAAGTTGCTTGGGAACATTCATCATTGAGAACAACCCTCTATCTGAACCTCACCTCCACACTCAATTAGAGTGTCAGATAACTCACAAGGTAAAACCAGAACTATAAAACTTCCCGCCAAATTATCGACATGTTAGCTACAAAGCAGTGATTTAAATGTTGCATGGCTCAAATGAGCGAATTCCGAGAAATGTCTGCACGGAAGAGGTTAAATTGATGACCAAGATTTATAGTCTCAGCCTTAAAAAAAATAAAATTAGACATTTTTTTTATTGAAAAAATAAAAATAGCAGAATTAAAAGCTAATTTAAAATGTAAATTCCTCTTTCCCAGCATTCCTTTGCTATGGAAAAAAATGATTGAAAAATTTTTCAATCTAAACTTTAAAGATGATGAGAAAAAGGGGTGGAAAATGAACAAAAAATGTAACAGGTGCCAGATGACTCAACACGAGTTCTTCAATTTAACACATTTCCTCGTGTGATGGGTCGGTAAGTTAACAAACAACGCAACAAAATTAGCAATTATTTCACACATGTAAAACACCACCAATAAATCTCTCTTTATGAAAAGAGACATGACAGCATGAATGCTCGCGTTCCTCATTCTTTTTTCTCCCTCATTTTCCAATAGAAAGAGGCCAGAATATTGTCAATCAAGTTCCCCATAATTACCACTTTGCTCCAAGAGCATTTTGCCTTAAATACAATACAATGAAACAACCCATAACTAAACACAACAAACTACACTCAATTGTGAATCAACAGGTGTTTGAACTAAAGCCAATCCTTGAGCGACATGTGATCTCAATTAACTTGATCAATGTGCAGCTAAATTGCCATTTTTAACTCCGATTCTGACAACAGAATACAATGACATTACCAACACACTTTTTTCCTCGTTTAATAATCCTTCAGAAATACATTAATTATCAGTTTGGCGAAGTTCAAGTCAATTTCAAACTCTAGTTCAATAACATAGAAACGTTGATGGACTGAGTCATACAACTTGTGCCCCTCCTTTTTAGTTGTCAAGATCAGTATGAGATTTCTCAAGGGAGTGAACTCATAACGTGATAGGAATATTCACTTCAAGGCGGAAACTGTTCATGTTTTTCTACACTTTATTCTAATATCAAAAAATTAAAAAAGCGAAAAGGAATAAATTACACATATAAATTTCCAAATCAACTAATTTTCATAGTATTAAAAAAAATATAAAGAAAAAAGTCCACAAATCATTTATAATTCGCAATATATACAGAAGTCACACAACGGTTTAAAGAGAAATTAAGTCAGTGCTGAAAATATGGCTGAAGAAAGAAATAAAAAAAAAATTAAAAAAAACAATTTCGTCTACAGTTTCGGGCATTTCTGAAGACGATGAATTGATGTAGTTTGCCAAGCATACAGACGACCTTAATTACATTGCTCTGAAAAACATTCCTCTTCTTTAAACATGGCTTTCAATATAAGCAAAACCCTGTTCATATTTGGGCAAGAACCCACATGCGATTGATGCACGTGTCACGCGAAACAAATGGAGTCACATGATGCTACACATTACGTACGCCTGTCACGATTTTAAGTTTGCCGACAGGTGACAAGCATACAAAAGTTGACTGCGAGATGGCTGTTGCAAAAAGCCAACCGGAACTTTTGTCAATACAATCGTCTTCTTTTCGTCTCTCCCACCCATTTCCACTTCCTACTACTCGCCCCCATTTTGAAAAGATGGGCTACTTTCTTAATGGACAAGCGCTTGAAGCATTACTTGCCACGCAACGTCTAGAGATGACAGATGGTCCAAATTACACCTGCGCGCGTCTTTTCAGGTTTTCAATGCTAGAAGAGCCAATTACATGAACCTTTTTTCGTCTTTCCTTTTGTGGGCGACATTGTGAAACGTAGACTATGACAAATCCACTCGAAAACTCTCGCAACCTGAAGAAATGAGGAAGTAAGAAGAATAGGGAGTAAATTGAGCACATTTTTGGTGCATTGATGGCCACAAGGGATAGGGAGGTGCGATGTCTGCATGATGAGCAAAACAGCTCATCTGCAACCATTCATCTCCGTCAAGATGGACGTAGCAAGGGGTCGCATCAACCCCTATACCCAACTTCTTGACGTGAGGGTGAAGACCCTACTTGATTAGCATTTGAGGAAAAACCTGGGGGTCACCATTAAAATTGCAACCAGCATTCTTTCATGTCATTTACAGACTTGTATACACAAAAGATACTTTTTGATTCATTTTGTCTACAAGATTGCAACATCCATCTCATGAATCAGCAAATTTTTTTCTCTCGCTAAATTCAAGTTTCTTTACCAGAAGCCGTTGGTTTTAATTTCCATTACTTTATATCACTCGACTTTTACGATAATTGCAGCCCCAATCGCAAATTTTACAACCTGCACGTGAAAAAACAAAACAAAAAACTCGACCCTAATAAAAGAAAAAATCTCGTACTTGAGATGTAAAATTTACATTCCAGTTTAATCACTCGTTTGTCTCATCCCCTTTTCACGTCGTAATCCTTCCGTGTCACCTACTTGAGATTATAGTTTAACGAGGAGTTATTATAAAAATGTCCATAAAACCAAAGTTACAAGTCATTCTTTAAAAATGCACAGCCCATTAAAAGCATGCATCTGTTGAATCATCTGCATTTATCAACATCACATCATCCCAGCATATGACCCTTAGTGGATCACGTTTCTTGTATGACTCTTCGGAAACTCTGCATATTGCACTAATTTTCAAACGAGGAAAAAAATAACCAAAAAAACCCAGAGGGAATCTGGGCCTATCTGCGCCCTAACATGTGGCTGATCCTATTTCACTTTATACATTCATGCACACCCTCAACTCAACTAGAAACACGTGTTGCGTGTAAATGCCATAAGTTCTTTTTGTTTACTTTCTTTGTATCGTAAGCCAACAAATAATACTGTCTGCAAACTCGAGAAAATTGATGACAAAAGTGAAAGTTGAATGGCCTTTTAATTTTTATAATATAAACAAACAATATAAAAAAAAAAATCTCTTAAAAGATGGCTTTAAGTGATGACTTTTAAGGACAATGGTGGGTACTAGCATACCTGAATCATTCATGAAATATGACATTGATGGGTTTTTATTGCTCTCCTCCAATAGGTGGGGTATAAAAAGAATAACCTTGTAATCTTGATGACCCCAGCACTTTATCTAGAAATTTACATGTGTGTTTGGAGAGGGAAGAGGAGGGAAAAAAATGTTTTAATCAATTATGAATGAAGGGCTGTGTTGAGTTTTGTATCAATTTTTATT
Organism: Geophilus truncorum; assembly: GCA_034695745.1. Taxonomy (NCBI): domain Eukaryota; kingdom Metazoa; phylum Arthropoda; class Chilopoda; order Geophilomorpha; family Geophilidae; genus Geophilus; species Geophilus truncorum. The sequence continues at coordinate 7,335 of JAQFZP010000121.1, read as the reverse complement.
TCCACACACAAAGGAATGATTGCATTATAATTATACACTTGCGGTTTGTATTATAAGTGTTTTTTGTGGCACAACCTGCAGGTTTGAAGGGAAAGTGTATCACATTATCAAATTTATGTTTGCAATTGAGAGCTGCATTCTATCACTGTCACCTTGAAACCATCAACCGCTCATGGGACATAAACAAAAACAATAAATTGCTACAATATCAAACCAGTCGTTTCATCAAACTGAGTTATTCACTTCGTCTAAAGAGGATTTTGACCTGTAATTAAATGCAACAACAACATAATAAGCGGAATTTAAAAAGTAAATAAAAAAGATAAGAAAATTACATCAGTAAGATGTTGTAAACTTACAAAATTCATTGCACTTGACAGAAATCGGTTTCACAAACAATCAAGCTAATTATTTCATGAATAAAATTTCCAATGCAATTAAATAACTCTACGGTAATGACTTTTTAAAGGACACTTCATTAAAATTTAGATTACATAAACATCTTTTTCGCTGAATCTATTAACAATTTAGGACGAAATTAATTAATTTCTGTGCAGTCTCATCTTCAAACATGACATCTTTATGGACCGTAGTTAAGGAAGCATTAAAAATTGTAATGTGCAAGATTTCCTGCTTGGCAACCGCATTAACACTTTTAAGCCCTTCAACTTTTTTTTTTTTTTTTTTTGTCCAGTTACCCTTGGAAACAATGAAATTATTCAAGCAGTTCACAGTTTGCACTTATGATTCTTTCATCCCGCAGCGAACACACCTAGTTCTAATCTACCACCCAATTAATAAGCCAATAAAATTCAGTCGCCTGTCTGCATCAAATTTCACCTTCGAGGGCCCATCCTCTAAATTAGCCGCTATTATTGCACCCACCGCTCTATATATCGTGAGATTAAATTATTTCCCCCTCCTAAAAGATGAGGGGGTAGGGGATGATAAGTTGGCATCAGAGTGGGAGTGTGCGCATTCTCCACACAAAAGCCAGTGGGATATTCGAGCAAACGTTCGTGCGTGCTCATCCAATCAAACCTCAATGCACCTAAAGATAAGTCATCATCACGTCACGCAATTTTTTTTTACAACTTTTTAGCCCCCACTTAAATCCCACCTTTCTCATCCTGATGGTCTTTCCCCTAACTCATTTTTTCTACTTTTTTTTTTGTTCTTTGCTTTACACCTGAGTCAACTCGGTCAGAGGAACTTGAAAAGCTTGTCATATGGAAGAGTGAATTTGCACTTGGAAATGTCCCGCATATTCCTGTGGTTGGGACAATGGAACATTACTTCCTAAATGGGCAAGGGGTGTTCAGAGAATTTCTCTCCCTCATTCACTCCCTCTTCAATTTTTTTTTTATTTTGATAAGCTGTGTGTTGATGATTGGATTACAATAGCCAATATAGCAGAGAATGCGACAGGTACTTTTGAAGGGCGAACGGCTCTTGAAGGTCGTCAATCTATATCTCGTCCCCCTTTTCCTTTGTGGCACATCATCCTTCTATCAATTTACCTCTACTAACACTTTTTATGACGAGAGATAAAAGTGAATTGCACCAATCTGCTGTAAACCATCGTTTCGATTGCAACTGGTTTATAAAACCAGACTTGCCACCTTGGTTCTTGCCCGAATATAAAAATAAAAAAATTAATTTAACTGTAGAGTTAATCTTGAACTGCAACACAATTAACATTCTTGCACGAGGAACGAATTTTCTAGATTTGGTTATCTAAAATAAAATATGGTTTCTGAAAATTTTCTTTAATTTGATATGAAAAGATGACCTTTGAGTTTGATTTGTAGGGTCTTTTTAAAACATTATTTATACGCCATACGAAGGTCAAGGTTTATATGGTAATATTTTTTATTTTAAAAGGAATAAATTTATTGCATTCATTCATTCATTCATTCACATAAGGTTCTTTCACAATGTCTTGGAATACCATTTTAAAATATGCGAAGTACATATAACGAATTAGATACGACAAAAGACTTAATTACGGCTTGAGAATAATAATTAATTATTAAATTAGCTTAAAGTTTTAATTAATAATTTATAACAAGTTACGTGATTAAAGATGCAATTAGAAAAAAAAAACAATAAAAGAATTCAAATGCAAACGAGGACAACTAAAAGCGTGTCTTGAAAGTGTAAATAATAATCAGCATTAAAAAAGTGTAAAAAAGGATTTAAGCAAATAAATCTGGCCATGAACTTGGGTACAACAATCCTTGATCTTGTGTTTTTCAATGTTATACCTCATGCACTGCACTTCTGCTCCATGTCATGCTCACGAATGAGATTAAGGTCAAAATAATATTGCTTAGAAACTTGCTAGGTGTTAATTATTCTGCGATGAAATCATGGTAATCTACGGACAGGGAATAAATCACACGCATAAAATTTATACGAAGCATTTGCAGTGCGACTATGATTAAAGAGTGCTTTCTTGAATGTTGATGAAGGTTTCAGTAAAATTTAAAAAGTGTTTATATTTAAAGGCTAAGTTGCCTTCTAAACAATGTCACAATTTTAAGTAAACATGCGTAACAAGTTATCAAGCAACTTTGACCTTTATATGAATTTATAAGTAACAAGACGTCATCTTTTTTTTTAATTAAAAAAAACCTTGTGCAACAAGTTGTATTGAATTTATTTCTCTTTCCTTTATCTCTCTTTATACCCATTAAAAACTTCACCCATGACTTATAAAATTTGTAGAGATGACATTTCTTTTTTATTACGCAGATGTATCTTTGGACTTGAAATAGATCAAAATACACTCGGGCTAATTCCATGTACAGCAAATGATGACATCTGTCAGTGTGTACAATTCAAAAACAACATTTTGCCTCATTAGCATTTAAGATGCACATCCCAATGTCATATGGAAGGTAAATTGCTGCAGTACTAAGCTCAAAGATATGCAGTGAATACCAAATAAGAAGACCCTAAACCACCTACAAAAACCTGTCTAGTATGAAAAACAGCAATGCACATCTTATTTTTTGTTGTAACTTTGTAAAAAAAGCTGAATGCTGACCTGCAATACTTGTACTTGAGGAAAACAAGTAGCTGTGAATAAAAATCCCACTTAATCCGCTTTTTTCGTGAAACAAGACTTAACTAAAGCTAATTAACAGAAAAACATTTTTGTAATCCATTGAGAGTTTATTTAAATCATTTCTGCAGTAATTTATGAATCAATTTGCATGTCTAAACGTTGATGTAAGCAGCAGCTGCTTCTTTAGTTCGCTTTCATGTATACAAACTTATTGTTAATGTGTAATTACGAGTCTGGAAATTAATCTCAATGACCCTATGCAAGTCGTGACTTCCCTAATCTTGGTAATTGGATAATTCATGGCTAATGTGGGAACTGGATAGTGGTTGGCTATTTTCTATTATACAATAAAATAGACTCGGACTATCGCTTCTTTTTCTTCTCTTCTTTCGTCTTTGGCCGTCATCTTTGGCTAAAGCTTCACCTTGATGTCCAATTTCCTCTTTAGTAAATAATTGCTTCTTCATTCCAGTACAATGCCAAGATGAATATGCACTTTTTTCTTTGTCTGCCTTTACAATACATTGTTGACATAACCAAGGTAAAACGATATAGACCTTGAAAGTGGGGAAAAAAAATTCTCACAACTACTATCTAAAGTCATAATCAAAAATGCAGTTTACCATGGTAAACAGAATGTGTGTAAATTTTCCTAGAGTTTTATTATTTAAAACTACACTCTTCTGTTTGACATAATTCGCACGGTATGAAAGCTGCTGAATTGATGGTTATTAAGTTGTTTTTTTCTTAATTTTAATCCCTTTCAAGATAAAATCAGTGAAAAATAAACCACTCAGTCATAAACAACAAGTTGGATGGAACTTTCACTTTATAAGAGATGCTCGAATGGGAAGTGCAGCATCTCGAATGCTATAAGTCATGGTTTTACGAGCGAAGAAAGTGTCATAAAAAGTGATGATCAACATCACCTTACCTCAATTGATATTAAAAAGTCAAAAACCCAAGAAACATCCTGCTTAGTTTTGAGCTTTCTTCATGAATATGAATATATCCTGTTACAGTTTACGACGAGAAAGGAAAAGAAAATAAAAAATTGGTCTTATTCATATATTTTTTTTTCATTTTTTTTCCAATTTTAAGACGCGCATAATAATCCAGGCAATTTTAGAGATTTAAATTACACCCCTTATGAAAATTCAACTGATAATTTATAGGAAGTTAAACGAAATTGATAGGGGAATGATAATTGCTGGAGTTTCAAAGTTGCGTGAGCTGAAGGGGAAAAAATAAAAAGAATGAAATGCAATGAAGGAAAGACATTAATTTAAAAAAAATTGTTTTGCATTTTATTTTATTTTTTATCTTTAAAGATAGATACATTTTTGGAGTTATTCTCCCAGAAGACAATCAATTTAGGTCATATTTATAAAAAAAATGTTATAAGTGTTTTATATTTGTTTAAAAATGAGAAAAAAAAGGTGACTGTCACAGTAAATATGACTTGGTCTCAATTTAAAATTTATGTCCCAAAAAAGCAAATAGGATATTTAAAAGGATACAAGTTTAATAAAATAATTAGGCATAGCTTGGCATCGATGCAAATTAAAAGCATAAAAAATACAATTACAAAAAATTGTTATTCAAGGTTGTTTTATACAGTGGTTTTAGTGCAAGTAATACCACTAACGACATCTATTGGCAGAACTAGCAAAGTTGCACAAGCCATACAGAGAAGATGAACGTGCAAACTTCCATAAATTGGCAATTGGAATATGATTTCTCTACATTACAAAACGAATGAGATAAATTTCACTTGAAATATGCGAACTTAATTAACCAACCTAAAGTTGAACGACCCGATATTTATCTCAATTACGGATCAAACCTGTAATTTAATGAACTGATTATTATAGTCTCCCAAACAAAAAATTACAAAAAAAAAAACCAAAATTGTTTATCAAAATTGACATATATCCTAATAAACCCATTTAAAATTTAAAAAAAGAGAAATTGGTCAAATTTTTATCGATACTTAATTATTAATTAAGACAAAAATGTAGCTCATAAATAAACAAGTAAATAAATAAGTCAATTAATAAAAGATACTCGGGATGAAGAAATATTGTCCCCACAACCAGGACAAAGGAAACAGCAACTATTATGTGACAAATGCAGTAATTTATTATTGTTGCAACACATCCTGAGAAGACGAACAGCAAATTGTCAAATTCACTCAACTGTCGGCTTTCTGATTTACAACACGTCACGTGATAATGTATTAATTTGAGAAGATCAGTGTTTCTTTTACTGAGTTGCTGAGCCTCTAGTAGAAACAGCTGTCGTCTTTTCTTCCAAGTTCAGCTCCCAGATCTGTTGCTGCTGTCTCCCAAGGCTTATTACGTTTCAATGTGAGAAAAGGATATAAAACCTTTTTTTTTTTTTTTTAAACTTTAAAAGCCTAATTAGTTTGCCACTGCGATACACATCACACGACTTTATTTTAGCAATAAATATAAAATCCAAGTGCTCCTATAGTTTAAATGGTTTAAACTGTGTTTTTAAATTTTCTATTTACGTTTTGTTTATTATCATTCGGAACGCGGGAGATTTTTTTTTATGTTTGTGATTGTTTGGATTTCCCAGCGTGAGTTGTCAAGATAAAATCGAGTAAATAGTCAGTGAGCTCTCAGAAAAACACTCGAAAAGTTTTAATAAAACTGTCTTTTCACTCAATTCCCGAAATGGAGTGTCGACAGAACCGAAGCACATGTAGAGAGCAGAATAAAAGTTCCTTCTTTACATCAATAAACCACATGTGTTTTTAAAAGGGAAGAAAATGGGTGATGTGGTGGGCTGCTACACTTGTATTTGTCTTCATTCCTAAGCAGGAGTAATTTTACCCGCCTCCAGAGACATTGCCTAATGGTGGCAAGCACCCATAACTACACAACTGTGGGAAAGTATTACCCTAAGCTCATAAGCAAAACCACCAGTGCCACATGGCGACCACTCATCAGCCATGTTGTGAACACACAACTCGACTTGAATTATAGCCAACACGTTGGATATATCACACGGCTGACAGATTGAAATAACACAATTCCCTACACATTTTAAATTTCATATTTTAGCGTTGAAACACAGCATGACTCATTTTTATAACTTTCAACTCTGTAGGGCTTAATTTAACTTTACTTTAACTTTAAAAGTTAATAAATTACTGCAATAACCTGCTGAGTCAAAAGGAAGGGAATTTAAGATTTCCTTGACTTTCCCGTTGTAATTTCTTGGTTTCAAATGTTTTATTTATCCGTTTTGATTTAATTGCATGTGATCAGATTGCAGGTGACTAAACTTATTCTCTCGCGTGTATAAACGTGAATAAATATGAGAATAACTTTTCAGAAATATATACGTGCATTACGAATATCTCGGAATAACGGAGCTAGTAATACTATTCAGAAGAATTTGTAGTTAGAATTAAATATCATAAAGAATAATACCGGTATCTGTAAAATGAGATTTTATATAACGAAATTAAATTTTGAGTAAACATTGCTTTGTAAAAGCTGTTTACAAGTATGTAAACATATTTAAACATTTCGTACAATTACATCATCACAGTATTTTAATAAGTGATTTTGTGACAGTGAAGTGAGTGGGCAGCTAATTGCGACTTTTAATTGCGCGTTTTAAAATTTAACCATTGGTTCCTTTGGCAGCAAATAATTTTAATCTTATCTATACATAAGTGCTGTACTGAGAAATTAGCAGTTGCAAGATATTCTGATAATAAACCTTTTTTTTTTAATTATTTTATCTGTTATTCAATTTCAAGATGAAGTTAGGTGAAATAAGAGTTAATGATAATCTGTAACAAATTTAAAAAAAAATATTTTTTTCTTCATTTTGTTATTTTCAGCACTTGTTTTACTCGTTCTTTTGATTTGCCTGCACCAAAGCAAAGGAAAGTCATGTCCAAATGGATTCGAAAACCTGGCGACTGGTTGTTATTTCTTTTCTGAAAACAAAACTACATGGTTTGAAGCGATGCAGCAATGTCCAACTATGGACAGCTCATTATTAAGTATTGAAACCATTGAAGAAAGCGTTGCAATTAAATTACATTTACATTATAATCAACCAAGTAATCAAATTATCACAGAATTTTACACCTAAAATAGCAAATTTTACTTGGAATGTATTTTTTTGTAATTAGATGATGCCTATTATTGGATGGCGGCCAGTGATGCCCATCAAGAAGGACATTTCAAGTGGATGACCACGTTACAGAGTGTTAA